>VWZN01000385.1:0-32449 GCA_013396955.1 Regulus satrapa | reverse complement strand
CCAAAACGAGACATAAGTTTTTTTCATTTTTTTTTCTATTAAAAAAAAAAAAAAAAGAAGAACAACAATACTTGACATTTTACCATCTTTCAGGTTTTTGAATGTACACCCCAAGTTTTGTTGACACAATTCCAGGGTCACAGAATAATTCAAGTTGGAAGGGATCTCAGGAGATTATCCAGTCTAACTTTCTGTCACGAGGTCTTTTGCCTTGGACTGGAAGCTGTCATTCAATTGGACATTTTCCCAATATCTATTTCTTTAACACCCTAAAAGGATATTCTTTCCGCTATAAATCATAATTTTGCTCAAATTCATGTGTAGAGTTCTGAAAAATTCAGGTTAGAGCATGCTCTGTAATTAAGATTTGTTTCAACAATTTCAACACTGTAGGTCAGGAGGGTTTGTACTTCTTGGTCCCACACACTTACATATGTACTGCATCGATTGTCTTTTCTCCTGGGATGTCTTCCAGTGTGGTCATCTGGGCTCACATCAGCACACTTCTGTGAGGGGTCCTCTACTTTGTGAAAGTTCCCAAACTGTCTTGGATGCATTTTATACCCTGCAAAAATCCCCAGATGCATTTCAGTAACTTCCCATAATTCTTCTGTCAATTAATGGCCTATAAAAATGCATTTATTCTTTGGGCTCAAAGGCAGTATGCACTTCATGAGATGTCCAAATTGAACCAGCATCCATATTTTATAGGAGATGACAGCCTGATGTAACTTTCTGTTGGGCTAGAGTCAGGAATCTGTCACACTTGTAACAAGGCCTGCTGTCAGCTTGGGCATTTAAAATCATGTGAGACTTTTGAAAGTTCTGATCTTTACTTCTGATCATTTCCAAAGACTTCTCTTTGTTTTGGGTATGTTTGATCTTAGAGAGTTTTCTGTTTGCATGTATAACAGTCATACTTGTATTACATAAAGGGATGTTGTTTTAACTTTGGATTCAGTCCTGCAGCTGATATCCCAGGATGAAGGTTTCTTTCCATCCATACAACCTGCTGTAGGATTATAGGCTCAGCCATTTGCAATATCTGAAGGTGTCAGTGGATGGCACCACAGTTTCTTCGAAGATATTTTGTGTTTTCTCTGATGTCTTCATTTCATTATAGAGGCAAAAATAATCACACATAGAATGATTAAAATAGAAGAACAGAAAATGTACTCATGCATTTCCTTAATGTTATTGTCAGTGGGGAACCTGGCAATGTTGCTGCATGATAGCCAAGCAATTAATTTTAGTCAGAGAGGTTGGAGACTCTCTCAAGGCATCGTTACAAATGTGAAAAGAGCAGAAAAACCCAAATCATCTCAGAACCTCTTAAAATACATTTCCTGTATATGGAAATGTTCATGTGTCTGTCAGCAAATCTGAAAGCCTGCTCAGAGAAAACAGATATCAAGTTTTATGCCATGTATAAGGAGGTCTGTTCTGGGTGGAATATGCTGTATTTATGACTTACCATCCAAAATCAAATCATTCTTCTCATTTCCATCATAGTTCCCACATAGACCACATATTTTCTCTTTATATGTTTCTTCCAAGTCCAGCTACAAAAGAGGAAGCACAGAGTTTAAAGGCTTTTCCCCATATCAGCAGCACTTGTTGCAAAGTGATTCACAACCGAAAAGTACAGTGGCAGAAATACTCATTCGCAGTTTGTAGCAATCTCCTTTTCTGGTACAAATCTCTCATAAAACTTATCTGCAGACAGATGGAATTTAAATGGGGAGAGAATCCTCCAGCAATTGGGATTCCTATCCACTAAAGAGGTAACTGAAGCAGGTTGAATACTGGCTTAATCCCTGGACCAGTGTCTCCCAGTATAGAGACACTGGTATACAGACATTTCATACATCTCACAGGGTACCACAGTTCCTCTCTGGGCAGGTCAGATAACTGTGCTCTAATGCTGGATGCTGTAAAGAAGCAGCTTCTGGTTAACTTTCAGCCATATATGATGGATTTTCTAGTCCATAGGGTCATGGAAAATTTTATAGCACTTCTAGATGTGGGTCTGCTGAGCATTACTTGTTTTGCCTATACTTAGTGTAAATAAATAGCCATGTTAGCACATAGTTGCCTTGCTGGATAAAACTATTGCACCATGTCACATGCTTGGGGAACAGTACTGGTGCCATTCAGGTCCACCAATAAAAGGCAGTGCTTTTTCTGCTGTTGTGTCCACTCTGCAGTAATGTACAGATACTGCCTTTAATACTTTAGGCATTAATTAGTATACAGGAAGGGGGAAAACAAATACTTCAATAAATCAGAATTTCAATATCACTTGATTACTTCCTGATATTTTTTTCTCTCTATTCACCTTTTACTGTCTATCTCTCTCAATGGCAAAACATGACATAAAACTTCAATTTGGTTAGTCTCAGTCCTGATTGTGAAAGATAAGCATTGACACACAAAACTGTAAATGCACTGTTGCAGAAGAGGACATTGCAGGGTAGATGTTTAGAGAATTCCCACATAGCATGGCTTTGAGGTGAAAGGGACTCAGGTCTGAAGTGGTCCCACAGATTAGTTTCCCACACAAGATGTGCATGAGACAGAGTAGCAAGGCAGAGCTGGTGGGCAGTGCTGCTGCCAGTACCCCACTGAGCAAGGGACTAACTACAGATGTGTTATACCCAGGGTTAATCCTTTTGTTATATAAAAGTAGTTGGAAATGACACAGGGTTGTGCCTCCATGCCTCTGCCCCATGAAACTATTCCTTAGTTTAGTATTTCTCTATCAGCTGATGGATACAGTGGGACCTCCCTCCCACAGTTTCATATATCAACACAGTGCCTGCATCCAGCCCTGCTTTTCATCACTGATGAGGTTCACCAGGAGGAAAACAACTAACTGACTGTTCATACTAGGAGAGTGTCAGCCCAGTTCCACTTGAGTGTCAGGCCCAGCTTGGAAGTGACTTGGAAGTATGTACATGTGTCCTCAATCAGGATGCTCTTCAAGCTGAAAGGCATGGCAATCCTGAAAATTCAAGGGAACAAAACAGATTGCAGTGAAAAAACGACTGATGAAATTCTCACGGACATATAGAAAGGAAAACTACAGTTAAAAGAACTAAATAAGACATGGGTACACTCTTTTCAAGTTCAGACTTTGTCCCCACAATGCATTACATTGTCTACTGCACCCTTTTACCACCCTTAATCCACAACTCATTGCCTCTTGGTCTCTTGTCAGTAACACATCAGCCACTCAATTGATAGAAAGCAGCCAAACCCAAGGATATAACCCAAAAGTTTATAAAGAGAAAGATTAAAATATTGGGAAGATGGTCCTCCACATGAGGATACTGCAGGCTATCATGATCCTTCCAGGACTTCCTTGACATTCAAGATTCACAAATAACTCTGTTCTGTTATTCATGTACTGATGCAACTCAGACCTACGTTACTTTTCCATCTTACCAAGACAATTACCATTCATTTTGCAACAGCCTAAAATCTTAGACAATCAGAAAATGGCTAGAAGGTAGATGTTGTGCCCTTTTGGTTTAGGAGACACATATGGGCTTTGGTGTTGTAATTACAACAGAATGGTGCTATTCTATATTTGGTTCATTCTAGAAGGCTGTCAAGACAGTCCATATGCTTGCAATTTTCTCTCCAACTGGATTGTGAGGGATTTTCCCAGAGTCAAAGGTTGACTAGGCCCTTCGTAATTATATGTTAGAAGAAGGACTCTGCACTTCTCATGAGGACTGCCCTTAACTGCCAAATTTTCAGCTATTGTTGTGTATGATTTTTACTTATGGACCCCTCTCTTTGCAGTTTCCTTTGTTCCAATTAATTTTTTAATTGAAATTAAAGATGTAGATTTTGACTTCTAAAAATTCTGCCTTTTCTTATAAGAAGATCCCTGGACAAGCTGTGATCTGCAAAGCAGTGCAATTTTCTGGACTAATCTATCTGGAAACAGAAAGCTATTCCTAAAAGAACCATCTGTTCCTGAACAGCAACATTAAACAGTAGGGTTAGTACCACAGAAAACAAGTTTTGAGAAGAAAAAAACCCAAAACAATTAACTTCTACAAATCTAAACTTTTTATAAGTAAAGTGTTGGGGTTTATGTACTTCCCTCCATCACTCCCTCTCAAATCAAAGCAACATTAAGGAAACCTCAAAACACCTTCTGTTTTTATAATATAAACACTGCTCTCTACTTGTTGGTATTGGTCCCTGGAACACGTAGTTTAGTTTAAATGCTTCTTGCCTCTCAAACAGTATGGGGGAGACTCTTAACTGTTCAAAAAGCTATGAACATCTCATACAAAGCCACTGCTTTCCAGTCAGACCACCTAACACGTAGCAGTAAAAATGCAGCAGAAAACAACAGTTCAGTCTTTACTCACTTCTTCCCGTTCACTGTGATTCCTGCCTCCTTCACCTCCAGGACCACTCCATCAATGGTGACAGTGAAGTAGATCAGGAAGCTGTCCTTGTCACTGCGCCTGATCTGAATGTTGAAGTCCTGGTAGCTGTCATTGCAGTGCGAAGCAAAGACGTATGTACAGGTGCCAGGAAAAGTAAACTTTACATGGTCAAATGTATGGAAGTGGAAATTGCCCCAGGTGGCACATTCACTCCTACTGACAGTAGAGACCTGGACTAAAGAAAAATCATAATAGGGGAGCTTAGAAATTCACCCCATATGAGGTGCTTTCCCTTTTTTTTTTTTTTTTTTGCTGAGAAACATTAAAGGGGCAGATTTTCAAAGGCAAAAATGATAACTCCTGGAAGATAGTAGCCTTTGGGAAGCAGTTTCATCTCACTGAACTTTTGAAGTCCATGACTTTTGAAGTACAGAGATGTACTTCAAGTACCTGCAATGTGAGCAGATTAGCCCAGTCTCCTTTGAAGTTAACAGTGACAGGCAGGAGAGGTTCAGCTTTCTCATCTTACATATGAGCCTCGCAAGAAGATGCTGAAAACCACATACATCTCTCATTGTCTACAAAGGCTGTGTCTATATTTATGCTGTAGACATATTTACACTGTAGATATCTAAAGTGAAGCGAGGAGAATCCCATTCTGGATGTCTAAATCTCATATAACTCAGGCAAGACTTTGTATTGAGTGCTTTCCAGGAGATACCACAGGTGGCACCTGCTAATCTCAGTGGTTGAGGCTGCTGCCAGCTTCAGCTGTTGGCCAAGAGGTATCTGGTTTTCCTTCTCAACCAAAACTCATGTTTTAGACCTCTAAGTTGTATCTCTGTCAAAGAGGTATGCCTACATAGTCTAAGTGCATATAAGACATTGCTTCAGAAAGCAGTTTTCACACCACTGAGCTTCACAAAGAAAACATGAGTAACCTTGAATTCAGTTATATATGTTTGCTAAAAGATACTTTCAACATTTCTTCTGAAAGAATAACAAATGAAATGGGCAAGTTTCTTTGTGTTGTTCAGGTAGCATGTTTAGGAATATCAACAACATCCACCACAGATCAAATCAAAAACAGTTACTCTTACTCTGTGAATTCTAAAGTATCATTAAATAATCCTGCCTAAGAATCAGCAGGAAAGGACTGAAAAATTCAGATCCTTATGTTTCAAATGTGCAGCTCAGACTCTGGTGCCCAGTAAGTCCTTGCAGAAACAGCTTTTTAAAGAGACTACTACTGTCATAGCTGCTTGCAGCACTGAAGTGGAATAGGGCAATTTAGCACTTTTCTACACAGTAGTGAGGGTAAGTGAGAAAGTTTAGCTATCCTGGAAGTGAAATTGCTGGAATTACTAAGGCAGCAATAACTGATACATCAACTGTGTATTAAGCAGTTGGAAAAAGTGCAAGACATTAAAAACCAAACCAGGAGGTAGCAGTGCAGCAGACCAAAAAAAATGTGATTCCTGCTAATGCAGCACTTCATACTGGTCAATCAAGCTTAACTGGTGATATGGTAAATACTTCTTCTATGAAGAATATGTCTGAAATGTGTTGAAAAGGGTGTCACCATTTTGTTTTGGTTTTTTTTTTTGGTGCACACTGCATTCAGAGGGTCTCCTTTTTAAGATTAGTCAGGACATAAAACAGTTGATACATTACCTAGTAATGAAAGAAAAAAAGTAAAATACTTAAATGCTTGAGAATAACGATAAAATTTACTATGTTTAAAAGTATCTGGCATGTCTACAGCTCTTACATGAACATGTTACACATTTTCATTTGTCAACTCTATTTCTCACCTATGGAGAGCCCTATGAGAGCAAGTAATATAAGAATTAGATTCTTTTCTTACCTATCTGAACTGGCTCTTTGCCCTTGCAAAAACTCCAAATTAGGCAGAAGATCCAAAATGACCTTCTATTTTTTATTTCCATCTTGCCATGAAGTTGTAACTTGAAAATCCTTTCAGGGAAGTGTTTTTTTCTTGGCTTATAGGCAGATTTTTATACTCCGGGAGTTTGGCATGAGAACAAAACACTGATGGCAGGGTCCCTGAAAGGTGGAGCTTCATTAAATTTTCTTTCAGTCATTCATTATTAGCACCCAGAAACCTCCTCTCTTTCAGATTGGACAGGTGTCCATTTCTTTCTTGCTTTATGGGGACAGAGAACTGTCTGGTTTTAATTTCCTCCTTTGAAAATAGGTCCCGTCATCCTCTTCCTACAGTATTTATTTGGCAGCCATAGTTTTTATTTTTTATAACATCTGATTAGTTCCAAGCAATCACTGATATTTTTCAGAGTTTTTCTCTGTCTTGCACATCAGCAGAGTCCCCCAGCACAAGAAAATATGTTTTAATGGCAACTTCTAAACTGGACAGCTTTAATGGCAACTTCTAAACTGGACAGAAAGTATTACCAGGTCAGACGTAACATATGGTTTATTTAAAGCAAAACCTTTTGGCAGGAGGGCATTGTCCTATAAGAAGGGTATCCAAAACACCTTACAAAAAAAGGTGAGATTAACTGCTTAAATAGAACAGAAACAAAACCAAAAGTGTAAAAATTCTCACCTAAACTGCATGAATGAGATGTAATTTATGCTTCATGCACGCGGAGGTGGTGGGTTCTCCAAACATCATAAGGGAGCAGTGCCCAAGTCCCATCATAATGTAGACCACAGTTCATTTCTTCACCACCTAAATTATGCTGCTCAAAAGGGTCCCTTTGTACTCTCAAAGTACATTGATACCCTACCACATACCTGTAAAAAAATCCAGTGAGCTCAGTCATGAGCTCCACAGCCCCTTGTAGGACCTCCTGTCAGATATTTTGATATCAGTGATTATTAGAGTCCCTTAAAGAGTCCCTAAAGAGATTTACTTGCTTTCTTGACACAAACTGACCTTGCATTTCTTTTCCTCATCTGTGCCATGGGGGAACTGCTCCTGACAAGAGAAGAAGCTTCTCACCTAGTCCCAATAACAGATGCTTCCAGCTGCTTCATCCCCTTTGGGAAAACAGTAAAGCCGGAGTGGTTGCCAGTAGTTAAGTGGGCACAAATACATTTTAAGGTGGACATAGTTTTGCCCCTTCTTGCAAAGTCTCTTGCAAGCCTGCCCATGCACCCATTGGGGAATATGAATGCCTTTTATCTTGTTGGCAGGCAGCAAGCTGGGCCTTGGGAACAGGGTCTTGCTCATTGCTTTACCAGGCTTTTTGCTATTGCCAAAGTGGAGTGTCCCAAAGCTGGACCACTGCTCCCACCAGCTGCTGCCCTACACAGGCACAAGGTGCTTTGCAGAATTGCAGGTGACGGCATCTGCCAGAAGAAGATTTGCTGCTGCCCTTGCTCTAAAGAAAACTCTGCACCAGCATGCATGAGCATTGTGCAGGACATGAAACATGAGTTCGTGTTACCCCTTTGCCACAGTCCGTGCCCCATTAATTCCATTGTCAGTCGCACTTGAGGCAGGGCGCTACTGGAAGGTAGTTCTTGAAGCCCTGCCATTTTGGCTGGAATACAGAACCAACAGACTTTGTGGCACTGGTGATGGAAGTCAGGGACTGCTGATGCTTTTCCTTTTAATCACAACATATCTTCACTCCTGATCTCTGTCCAAATAGGTACAAGGTAAGCTAGGAGAATATCTAGTAGATAAACTTAACCATGAGAATACGACATTGGAATTATGAGGATGGTCTCAAAGTGAATACAGTGAAATATCAACACTTAAATTCAACAGATTCTCCTGGCAATTTTCATACGAATTCTTGTTCAGGTCACAGAAAAGGGCTAATGACAGGTGTAGGGAAGGGCTGTGAAGCCCAGGAGGAAAAGCGTGTAGGTCAGTAAACCACAGAAACAGACTAAAAGAGCTTAGTTGAGGGTAAAAGTGGATAGCTGAAATATATTAATTTTCCAAAATCAATGCTAGTGTCAAAATCAAAATGCCGAACTCTGCCAAGATAAAATCCATATTTCATCAATCACTGTCCTCTTCCTTTATGGTTCCCACCCAAGAAATTAAAATACCTATTTCACTTATTTTCGTATGAGAGTAGAAGGAAGAATCAGACTCTAGGAGTAGGATTCCTGACTCTGGGGAAAAAAAACCCCTTTATTCCCACTGAGCTGCACAAAAGCAGCAGGAACCATGTAATAATTACTTGCCAAAGATACCCTTCAGGTTGGAGTAGTCCTTTGATGACAAAGACATAGTGAGGTTGGCCTCTGCAACTTCCAGCCCTTTGTATTCTACATGTGGGGTGATCAAAGGTAATGCGAGGATGGGCAGGAGGAATGGGCTAAGGCATAATTTCCCCCTGTAAGCCCCACTTAGCATTTAGGGGCCTGGGAACAGCACATGTTAAAACTTTTCGAGGAACAGACAGAATAAAACAAATGATTAATTGAACCAACATCCACTTATGCTCTACTCAGCTCTACTCTACCAGTCATCTGGGATCTTCCTGTGAGAAAAGCGAGAGCAAAACTCTACTCAGAGAAATGGCAAACCCAGTCCTCTTGCTCTGTACCTAGCCATTTTCTTACCTCTGCTTGTCTGCTCTGTCATTTGTGCCATTCCTTTGCCATTTCTTGGGGAGCAAAGTTTCTGTCAATGACTAACCAGAGCTGCTGCTTCTGGCTTCTCCACAGATACTGCGGGCTACACTCCTTAGAAATCACAGGTTGCTTCAATCCTCAGCAATGATTTCAGGGCTACTGACAGGGGAAGGATATTTGCATTCAAATGAAGTTTTTATATTCAAGCGTGAAAACACTAAGGTTTTCAGGAGAAATACATGGAAGCTTTGTAGAAGGAAATGCAGACTGACAGGGAGCTTACAGACTGTGTTGATCACTTACCACTGAATCACTGGTATTGGCACGCAAGTTATAACTATTTCCCCTGCAGTGACAAACTGGGCTTAATAACTCTTCCCTTTATTGGACCCTGCAGGATAAGAGGCCTTCCCTCTTCTGCAGCTGTATTAGCAAAAAGAGCAATTCCTCTTGGCCCCTTTACAGGCCATTTCATGGATCATTTGCCATTAAAGGGTATGTGATTTTAGTAAATACAATAGGTAAATATTAACTCAGCTTCTTTATCACCACTGACTCACTGAAGATAAGCCATCATGAAGCTAATGTAATACACCAGTGACTCACAAAAATATATTTTTGCTACAAACTTGGTAAAAGACACACTTAAACAGGAGGTATCTGGTGGATTAATGCCTTTCATAGCCAGCCACTCTACTGAAGTCTGGCAGTAGCATTTGTATCATATCCTTCTGTCAAGAGGTGATTCCATATGTGGTTTAAAGAGTTATGGCCATCCTGAGTCAGTTCAACACTGGGAGGTTGAGCTTGGAAGTCCTCTAACAATCCATTTCATTTCAGGCAAAACTGGTACTGCTTCTTGAAATGGGTATCCACTAAAGCACAGTGTTTTACAAGCACTGCCTAGTAAATAACTCTAGAGAAATTATGCTGCTCTGTTAACAGAGTAATGTTAGCTTTAGCTTTAGTAAAACTAAGCTCTAGCTAAGCTTTAGCTTAGGAAAACATTTCATTTGTTGTCAGGAAGTTTGTGGCAATAATCCACCTGATAAAAACATCCAAAGTGATTTTGGCAAAATATTTTACATAACTGGTAATTATAAAAATAATTTGTACATTCTAAGTTTCTAGTAGAATACAAGAACAACACAGATTATCCTTTTTAATCCCTTGCATGGTATAATATAATTTAGGAAAGTTACATTAAAGATTTATTTGATCTATCAGATTTGTGTCTACCACACAGTTTGAAACAGATGTCATTATGCATAAGGAGATCTGTAGCAGGCAGTGGGAAAGGAGGGAATGGATATCTGTCATTAATTGGCCATTAAAATACACGAGGAATGCCTTCAGTATTTTAATTTCGGTAGGAGGTGGTTACATGTTTTCTTACATTATGCCTTAGAATGGACATAAAGCTCCGTAACCTCTCATCTTGCCATAGGGCTCCTTGACTTTTCGTGAACCAATCAAGGACATTAGTTATTCCTGTTTGCAAGGAATGAGTCCAGCTGCTCTTTTCTGTTTTTCTTTAAGAAGATGTAGATCTTTCAAAATCCACGTACAAGGAGTAATGACACGGCTGATTGGTGTTCGTGCACGCAGGTCTCTTTGACCTATTGGCACTTCCTCACGTAAGAGAGACTCCCTGCATAGAAAGTCATCTCATCAGGAGGCTGGGCCCTTGAGATTTTCTACTTGAAAGGTTTTTCTTTAAACAGCCTTCCTGGTGGAAAAATATAGGGAACAAAGGGAAGCATATGAATTTTCTGCTTTAATAATTAGAACTTTTATGGGGTTTAGGCTAGAGCAGATTCTACCTCTTTTTAAAAAGCAATTTACTATCTCCTGGGTGCCAAGAAAATTCAGAACAGGCCACTGCATGCTTAATACTGAAGTCTCTATAACCTTGAAATTACATGAAATTACAAACCCAGTAACCATATCCACTATGAAAGTTACTGCAAGCCAAAGAAAGGCTAAGAGATGGGGCAGAAAACAAGTTAAGGTGGGATCTAAGCAACCTTGGCCTACGTTTTTTTGTGGGGAAGGTAGAATTATCCACCCAAGAACTATCTGCCCTTACATTATGCTTAGACTCCCCGTGCTTTTAAAGAGAATAACGATCATACAGATCCCGCAGATTCTACCAAAAAAAAGAGCAAGAAGTGCTCAGCTACACTAGTTCAAATGGACAGGCTATTGAAATTTAATTGCTGTGTCAGGTCACAGGCACTGTGTAAAGCCACATTCCTTGATCACTCTTCCTTTTGCCTTTTGTTACTGCTTAAAAGAAAGCTGCATGGAGCACAGGTGCCCCTTCTCGGTGCCAGCTCTGCCATATTTTCTCTCTGCTTGAGTTTTTCTCAAAGTCTTGGGGCAATGGAAACATCACAGTGGTGTTTTTTTACTGTTCTAAAGACTAGTTTGTCAAGCATTTCATGTAAGAGTGTTGAAAAACTGGAACGTTAAAAAGGCAATTCAGTCTGTACAGAAGAGATTTTAGAAGCATGATGCTGAAAAATAACTTACAGGATTTTCCATATTAGTGATGGAAATGTGGCTTAGGTAGTCTGTTTGGACCTGTTTGGACCTTCATCTGGGAGGTTGCCATTTAAGAACACTGGTGTTTGTGGTAGCCTAAAAAGAGCGAGGTAATTTTTGAAATTTGGTTCTGGAAAAGGGCTGTTTAAGTACTTGTTCTGCCTTAAAATACCCCCCCTACTCCTCAAAGCTTTGGCTGGAAGGTGAAGTTTTGCAATTGTATATCAATGTTGCAGTTATTTAAATGTATTTCATTTTTGTCAGACCTAAAACTACAAGAATGTTCTTTCCTATGATCTCAGACTTTGTAAGTCTATTTCTGTCTTCTCCCAGTATCTGAGTTTGCTTTTCCAGACAAGCGCAACAGTGTATAAAAAGCACAGTAACTGCACGGTTATTTACTTAGGGCTTTGCCTTCGCTAAAGTTCTTTCACTGGGGCTTATGTGCAGAGTTGCATGTGCTTAGTTCAGTGAAGTGTGGTTTAGCAAAGTACACTCAAATGGTAAACACACTGAAAATTTTATCTTACCCTTCCCACAGCACAAAACAATACTATTAAAGAACATAGTTAGATTAGAAAACAAGGTAGTTATTAGATCAGAAGCCCCTATCTTGTATTATTTTTGGAAGAATTCTTCTTGGTTTGCATCTGGTTTTTTCCCTTCTTCCTGAATCCCATCTGCCTCACCTCAGATAGCAGCAGTGATTTTTCCATATTGCTAACAAGTAGTTTCCTTTCTGTCTCTGGTGTTCTCAAAACACTTATCCAGTAATGCTTCATAAAGCAACTGTGCTCTCTTTATGAGCAAATCTCCTGGGAACTCCTTTTAAACTACAGATGGAAGCTCTCACTGTGCTGCTGAAGAGTCCTATGAACAACACTGAGTTTCCAGTGCATCTCCAGGTAACTACAAGGAAATTGTTTGAGATTCAAACTATCTTGGATGAGAAGACTACAAGTGGGAATGAAACCCATGTGACCTTGGACAGCAGGAGCTGGGACCTTGGGTTCTGGTGCCTTCAAAGGCCGTGTGGCTGGAAGTCCTACTTGCCTCCCATGAAGGCTTCCCCATTTTTCAATACAAAACTGAAATTGTTAAGTACTGGGAGAGGTCGAAGAAGAAACAAAACAAATGGAAACCCTTCACCACCAATGCAAGTGGGAGGCTAGATAGAAAGTCTGGAGAAGATGAACACAGGGCTCAGGCATGGAGACAAGACATGGGCTCTTGCTACTGCTCCCTTTTTGCTAGACTCCAGAAGACAAGGCAATTCCTGGAGAATCCTATGAGGACAGAGAGAGTCAAGCCCACTCCCTTCCAGCACTAATGCTTTCTATGAAGCTGCCAGGGTCCTTTGTGGTAGGTCCTGCCTGGAAGACAATGGGATCAGAAAGTTTTACAATCTGCTGAGACCCTAATGTGCTGGTATCAGCCTTTTAGAGAGGTTGATGACAGACATTTTCTCTTTCTTCTTCTGGGGTTTGGCCTGCACACCCAACAGCTCTTGCTTAGGAAACAAAATGCTTCCTTGGACCAGGTAATACAGATCTCAATTCACTTCTAAGAGCGTTGTGGAGGAGAGCAAAATTGCTGATCCCTGCCACTACCACTCTTTGTAGAGATACACAGTTAAGGTTTCTTTCCTTCCTTTCTCTCTCAAATACTATTGGTGGATTTTTCCACTGGAGAAAGTTAAATCTGTTCAACTGTGTCATCCAAACTGAACCACATAGTTCTAAGGTGACTAAGAGTGCAGAAAGGGGTGGAGGTTTGATATGTGCAATGTGACCTGGAACAGCCAAGCACTTGTAAGGAATTCTCTGACAGTGCGTGCTTGTGAACCTGCTTATGGGCAGCACTGACCCAGCACCAAAACTGAGAGGGCTGCCCTAACCCAGAGCACTGTGACAAACAACACCTTACATGTAAATTCCTGTCAGAGTAATTGTTTTTCCAGTGCTTATTAAGAGCATATAAATTTCTGTGGGGAGAGGTCAGCATTAATTCTTCTCAGAGATAAAACCCTCTATGTGATGAAATAGAAACTTCCTTTCGAGGCAGCTGGCTTTTTTGGTATGAAGTGACTTCACATTCTCAGCCATAGACTGCCCTGCAGTGGTGAAGCCAAAATCTGCAGCTTTACTGACTTTTATCCAGGATCTTTAGAATTCCTCATTAAGTAGTTTGCCCATCACTAGAAGGGACAGAAAGAGTCTGTGCAAACTACAGACCAAATGAAACATAATGAAGCAAGGGAGATTTTATATTTCAGTGTAAATACAGTGTGCAGCAAAATGCCACTACTGACTAGTAATATTTGATCTCTTTTTCATAAGAAACAAGGCAGATCACACCTTGTATCTATCTCCAGAATTAATTTGCTGACTTCAGATAAATTTAACTGAAAGAATGAAAATCTCAAAGACAGCTAAATATCAACAGATTTTGAGAAAAGCAGGTTTTTGCAATAAGCTCAAGGAAATGTATAGTTCTGTTGTCAGCCCAGAAATTGTTGGATAACAAAGAATCCACAGAGGGGAGTGATTCTGTAAGTGCCCTGGGAGAAAACTCTCAGTCACATCTTACAATGAATGTAGAGATAGAAATCCTTAGAAAGCCATACTGAAGCAGAAACTGGGCTTCATTAATTCTCAGCATGCTCTGTAAACTGACAAAACTTCCCTCATGTTAGATCAGCTGCCTCCCCAACCCCAGAGAAAACTGCTTTCCAATCATAGCATTGTAATGCTGCAAAAAATGTGGACCATCATTTTCTGCACATCCTTATCAGACTTATCTAAAAAGGCAGAAATCTTATCTGCCTCTGAATCTGCAGCACATTAGATAGGCTACTAGTAGCAAGAAACGGTGCCATAAATCCTTTTGGTAGCAAAGATGCCAGTATTGAGGTTGGCTATTGCCAATACAGATTTCATTACTGAGACAAAATAAACCAAAAGCTTTCTTCTTCCACCACAACAGGTGTAGTTTACCCTCATTACACTCTAAGAGGATTCAAGAGAAATTAACATTTTCCAGTTACCTGCTTCAGCTCCCCTTACAATAAGATAAACAGGCACTCCTTTAGATATGTCCTTTGTTGTGAGAAAACTTAATATCAAAAATGGCTATTGCTTTCCATTTTCTGCAGAGGAAGCCTAGGATTACTAGCTTAGTGATGGGCATCTGTTTTAGTAACTATACATCCTGAAAGCACTGTGAGTGAACATCACATAGCTGAGGGACTACTTTTTTAGTGAAAGTACACAATTGTGATGAATTGAGACAGGTCTAACCTACAGAGCCCTGCTAAAGAAAGTTCTGGTGCTGAATTAGAAGTTTCTCCAAGTCATCTGAGTCATTTTATGATCATTATTCTGTTTTGCCTTTGTTCTGGCATTCAGCATAATCTTCTCTCCCACCTTATAGATTTGGTCTTCTGAACAGCACAATCTGTGTTTTTTTTAAGGAGCCAGGAGTAGATGCCCCAAAAATTCAGGAAATCACTTGTCTTCCTATAACTCGAAAAAGAACTTTTCTTCTCTCTTCAAAGATTATATAAGAATCTCAACAACTCATCAAGATTATATAAGAATAAGTACAAAAGCCATGCTTTTTAAGATGTGCTTTTAATCAGTCAGAGAAAAATGAGCAGATTTGAATAGGACCCAAGTGGTTATGCACTTGCAAGAATACAAATTTGTGTTCTTGTTTTGTGCACAAATAAATAGAGCACTGTTCAAATTAATGAGAAAACAAACAGGATGCAGTTACTGGGAAAAGTAAAGTTCAAAAGTAGTCAAGGAAGTTAAGAGTGGTTCACAGTCCTTTTAGTAATGATGCCAGGGGTCTGTTGCGTTCATTTTGACGTTAAGCTGATGGCTCTCTTGATCCGGTTCAGAGCACTCGCCTTGTCATTTTCTCCAGTCTTCTGCAGCTCCTTGGACTGTGGCATGCTGCATTCAGTGTCTTGACAGCTGCAGCTCTCCACAGAGATGTACTTGTGGGACATTGAGTGCCCACCGGGGCATTTCAGAACCACGTGCTTCTCAGTGGTCCTTGTTTCTCTGCAGCAGGAGCAGCTGTGGTCCATAGAATTGGCCTCAGCAGAGTATCTGTTAACATGGAAAATGGCAACATTACTCTGTGCCAGAAACCAGTGTACAGGAGAGGGTGAATCAAGTACAGAACTCCTGTGAGAAGAGCTGCAGTTGTGACTAATGGTAGTGCTAAGCTCATCTGACAGAACAGTGATTATAAAATGAATAACCCAATCAGGGCAGTGTTAACACAAAGGGGAACCAACAGCAGCTCCTTCTGTTCCTATCTCACAGCAAAGTATGTTTTGCAGCCTTGTGTTCATCAGCTTCCTAAGCACCATTCCTAATCTGAAGAATCTGTCAATATCAGGCTATGAGTTCTGACAAGATCCGTATTTTTCTTGCATTTGGTAGAAGCAACCACAGCAAGACCCTGGCATCTCAGAAATCCATGTAATACTAAAGATCAGTTTTCATCCATGTAAGGTGCACTGTGTCAGACTCAGTGATAGGCAGTAAGTGATAGCTTCTTTGAAGAGTTTTTTTTCCAGTGTTTTAGTAACTCACTACCAGGTGTCCTACTAACCATTTCCTTATAGCCATATTTTAATATTATAATTCTCTAATTTCAGAGGAAAATGTACAGTCACGTTACTCTACCAACACCACTTCTAAACCATTCCTTTTCTCATTTCTTCACTGGATAAAAATTGTGCATATTTAGATCTTCCTTTAAAAGGTATTTGTCTATTTCATTTTAGGTGTTAACTGTTGAGAAGCAGCTTTTCCACTTCCAGTTGTCAAATCTGGCTGCTGTCTGGGCACATTTTCATTACAGAAAATAATCCACATTCTTTTTGTGACCATTTCAAGTTTAGGTGGTCTGACACAAAGCCAGCTTGTAATGGATGAACAGGCCTTATCAGAGCTGTCTGAATCCCAAGACAATTTAATACACTCTTCTGCTTTGTTTTAACAATCAGCCACAGATTCCATGATTTTATGCCCATAATTCAGGAAGCAGATAGTTCCAGGTCTTCTACCATTGTGTAGTCTACTATTTATTGTTCCTTTTATATAAACAAGCTCAGTGCCACCGAGACTTAAATCTCATTGTCTGGTGAGTTTACTTACAGCGAGAAGGTTCCGCACGTTCCCTCACATTCAGTCAAGTCAACTCTGTCCACGGAGCGGCAGCCATTGTAGACAATAAAGTCTTTTCTGTGGCGCACAGAGCACGGTGTGCGGCTGTCCAGAGGGGCACCTACAGGGAGAGAGCAGAAAATGCTTCCAGTGAAATAGATCCAAAAGTCCCTCGCACCTCAGAAGATCAGAAGAATAGATCGGAAGTCCCTCAAGTTCCCTGGGCTTCACTAGTGCACTCAAAGAATTGCCTTAAGTGGTCTTTCTGCCTCAATTTAAACTTCTCCAGAGAGATTGGAAAGCGAAGGCTTGGAATGACAAATATAAACATAAAAGTATCTATTTAAACACAAATTTATGGGGTAATTTAAGAAGAAAATTCATTCTCCATATTGTTGATTCAGATACACTGGCATACTTACAGGTTTTGCAACAGCCATTAGGTAAGTACGAAATAGTTCCCTAAAATAAAAAAGAAACAGAAAAAAATTACATTATATTATTTTTTCTATAATAAATAGGCATTAAGGCCAAAAACTGATGAGAGCAATTCTTCAGTGGCAGGAAATAACTAGTGTAAATTGTAACATTGATCTAAATAAGGAATGATAACAGCCTCTTCCCGATTTGAAATCTATCAATTTACAAAGGACTGTGAAAATATAACAATTCTTTGAAGGAAGTCTACAGTTAACATCATGCAATTTTCTCTCAGAAGCAATTCCAACAAATGGTTTATCAGAGTCCTCTGTATTTGAATGGGAACTATGCATGGTATTATTGGCAGCCTACTGGCTGAACAGCTTGTGTTTCTGTAACATTCAAGGAAGCCTGGTCCTTACTGAGACAGAGCCCCAAACAAAGCAGTCAGCAAAGATTCAGTATCTCAGTGCTGACCAGAATTTTGGCTACCGAGAGTCAGCTACCAGTTATAAACCTTGAACTCTCACCCAGGTATCTTATTTTTTACACTTTTTAGGGCTGTGCGTGGATGCATCTGGGACTCCTTCCCTTAGGACTGAGAAATTATGACAAAAGGCCATCAGAGCTAAATTTTACTTTTGTTGATAGTTAGATGGCTGAGGTAAAACGAAGTAATTAATGTATGGAGTAGAGGGTAAATTTTCCATTTTTACTTACAGGTTTGCAGCTGTCCTCATTGAATGCTGGACAGGTAATCTCAGATGTGGAGGCAATAAGCTGGTTGTGGACATCTACACAGCTATAAATGGTGCAGTTGTTGTGAGGATCATTTTTAAAGTCTCCAGGCTGCAAGTGAAATCAAAAATGTAATAAGGAAAGCTGAAGAGAGCTCAGACAGAAATTTTCTTGCCCTCTGATAATGACTTTCATCTTTTTTCCCGGTCAATTATTTTTAGGTTAGCAGCCATTTGTAATACAGATCATGACATGTATTGCAATACACCATACATGGAGAGAAATTCAGTTTTATACGGTATTTTCCTTGAGAAAGAAAAATGTCTCTAGAGTACATAGAGTACTTTAATAAAATCATCCATGCCAATGGATTTTGCCTTCAAAAAGCTAGACTGTTTTATGTTAATAAAGAAAAAACCTAAACCTTCATATTAATAGGAAACAATAGAATTGTTTCATATGCAGGCTTTAGTAGTGTTTTTCAGCATATAGAAATCAAATAGCATAGAAAAGCCCAAGCTTACAGACACTGGAAAAATCCCTTCCAATGGTATTGGATTTCTCATTCCAGCAAGGGCCTTACAGATAATTTCATTTCATGAGACCTACCTTCATGTGTCAAAAAATTGTAGCTAGGTTTTGCTTTAGATGAGATTTTGATCCTTCAGTTGCAAACTTACACTAAAGCCTTGTCTCTGGTAAGGAGATGTTCCCTTTCTGGAACTGGAAACTTCACATATTTGGTGGAGAACTAAGACATAGAGCATACTTACACTCAAGATGAGTTCAGAATTGTCTGCTGTATGTATAATACACTTGGTCTGCACACATTTTCCACAGCATTCACCCTTCACTGGTTTAATTTCATATCCCTAGAAATTAAAATTAATTAAAAACATAGCATTATGATAGATTATTTTTTGAGAAATAAGTTAAAACATCTACTAATTGATTTCGGTTTGAAGGGCACTCTGGATTTGTACCTTTCTGTGTCCCAACCCAACAGAAGACAAGTAATAGAAGCAGGTTATAAATGGAATAAATTAAAGCACTAGAATAAGTGTGCATTATAATGAAAATATTATTAAAAATTAATTATTATTTATTAGTAGTAATATTAAAGGTCATCTAAAGAAATTTCCCAGCTAATTCTGCCAGTGTGAACTGAATGCTGACAGTTACAGTCAATCTCGGGCAGTAGATTGCTCAAAGAACAGTTGATATCCATGCTGGAGTTGGTCTCTGGGTATCAATTCCCTGTCCTTTGCTTAATACCACTCATTGATTAAACTGGTGTTCACATACCATGGGTATTTTGGGGTCTTTTGTTTATTTGAGTTTGCCACTTACTGGTTGGCAGTATGTGTTGCAGGGGACACGTTCACAGGAGATGATATTCAGTTGAGTGCTGACGTTAACATCATTTGTGCAGATACAATTCTGACACTTGTCAACAAAGACTGAGGAGTTGGGCTACACGTTTAAAGGAAAAAATAACAGTAATGAAATATTACATGTTTAACTGACACTTATTAATTTTTGTAAAATCTGTAAATGAAGCAATGGAAAAGGAAAAAATTGTAAAGACAAGTGGATAGCTATTTGGCTAGTCATTTAGGAAGACAACATTTTAAATACTGAATATAATTTAATGTGTGCCTTTATTGCAGTCCTGTATAGCAATGACAAACTCTGACATTAAAAGAACAGGTACAATTAGTAGACCCAAGAGAATTTATTAGAAATCTAGATTTGGTTAAAATAGTACTTAAGTCTTTTAATTTTTGAAAACAGAGTCTTAGAACTGCAATAATGTGCTGACAGTAAATGTGAACTGAGTTTTTAAATGCCAACACACTTAACCCAAATTCCTCTATGATACTGACACACAGTCAGCTCTTCAATTTCTTTCCTACACAGGAAAGTTTTCAGGAAAGATTTAGGCTTTCTGAAATTTATAAACTCCTGACAGAAATTTGAAAATTTCTAAAATATTTTTTGTACTGGATAAATCTTTTCATGGCATTTCTAATCAAGTATACTAACTTTTGAGCCCCATTTTTAGAAGACTGTTGAAACAGGAACTTACCAAGAACTCAGCATTCTCATGTACGCAAACCCCCTTGGGAACTGTTAATAAGCAAGGAGTTAGATGTTTAGATAGGAAAAAAGAATTAAAAAATGTCTTCAGCCCACTCTAATCAAACTAATTTATTCCATAATGAATCACAATTCATATGGTTATTCCCCAATTTTGATAGCAGATAGGACATGTATAAAGTACAAAAACTAATACTGCTTGTGCAAGAAGGGAAAAAGATTTGTCACAAAATACACAGTCCAGTTCATAGCCAAGAATGGCCTCTTAACAGATACAAGTACTTCCTTCTTTCAGTTACTAAGAATTGAAATCTCTGTTCTGCTGGGGATGTTTCTTGGGACTTTTTTGTGAGATTAGGTGAGACTATCATCCCAGATAATTTTGTGGTTTTTCTTACATGTATTTATAAGCAGGAAATTGAACTTGGGTCACCTGAGCTGTATCTGATTTTTTAGTTTCATAACCATAGCACTAATAACCAAGTTTAATAGTAGTGAACTTGTAGAATTTGACTGTGTTTAATACCTCTTTCAACAGGCCATTGCATATAGTCTTATTAAGTGTAACACTAAATTATGTAATAAATAAAATTATAAGGCTAATCATTGTAATATATTTCCAAGGGACTTACCACATTGGTATACAGGACAGCACTGACCACTGGGAATATAAGAATGAACTTCGAATCCCAGTGAGCACTTGGGGGCTTTAGCTGTGCACAAGCTTGTATTGCATTCTGAGGAGGAAAAAAAAAAAAAAAAAGAATAAGCCAGAAAGTACACTAAATTACAGCTTCTAGAAATAAGCACCTATCAAAGTACTTAGGGTGAACTTTCCATTGCTAAGAAACAGTCCAGATTATCTTCAAAGAAACATATTGCAGATAGGGAACACATTTTCCTCATAAATCCAGGCACTGGATATGGGGTACTGTATTAGTTTATGAATTTTTTTTCTAGTATGAAATTATCCTGTGTTAATAAAGTATCACCATTCTATGCAAAGAATTAGGGAACCACTCCTACTCTCTCAAGGATTTTAGGCAACTTCTGGAAAATTAAAACCCACAGAGAATTCCATAATCTCTCTGCATTTTGCTTAAATAAAATGTGGCCCTGAATACAAGAATTATAGCTTGAGTTATGTTGAGTCCCATTACTGTAAGTTCAATTATACTGAATCATTGCTATATTAAAATGTATTTTCCCTAGCATTGGGCAAGTTGATTTTAAAAAGCATGAGGCAAGACTATTCTGTGACTCCCTGCTGTAGAACTCTGGTAGTTCAGTCTCTTTTCCTTTCTGTTTCCAAGTGGTCTAGAAAGACTAAGAAAAGAAGTATAAACTCACTGCAAGTCAAAAGAGGGCAGCAGGAGTCTTTAGGATTGACTTCAGTGACCTCATAGAAGCCTTCTCCATCACAAGTGACCTTCTTCTGTTCACATACATGAGGCTCACATACAATGCCATGTTCACCTTCCAGGCAAATACAGTCTTGACAGTCCACTGTAAACTTTTCTCCAAACTGTCATTGAAAAACAATAAAATGAGTGATTGCATAGTAACCAGTTAAAAGGAAAATAAGTAAAACTAGGAATACAAAGTTTGGAGATGACAAAGCGAGATTGTACCAGTGGAGACCACTCTCCTCTCCCCACCCAAACTTCTACTCAAAATCCAAAACAATACAGCATCATACCTCTCTTGGTATCATATCCACTCCAACACAGCCTGGAAAATACCAAAACAAATTTCCATTACCAGTCGTGTAACTTGAGGCATCTCTACTATACATTGTATGAGCACTGCATACATGGAAGGAAACAAAGAGGGAACAAACATGCATCCAAGTGAAGCAGTAAAACTCACCACAGGTTTTCACGCAGACATCCACACCAGAGTCATACAGCATGGTTCCATTAGGACAGAAACAGCCTTCCACTTGTTTAGTTGATGTGTAGTTCTGTCCTCTGTGAGACAAAATGTTTAGAGGAACACCATTAATGTCATAGGCACATACAGGAGGATTATGCCAAATAACCTTTCACTGAAAATACAGCACCAAATGATCTGCACATTTATGATTGGGGATTGTCAGTGTCTGTGTTTGATATAGCCAAACAACAGAAACAGAAACAGTTCAGGCAGTTCTGTTGACCCCCAGATTTAGGGTCGACAGAATAGTGCTTATAAATTTAACAGTTTAAGACATGAGAGGAGGTTGATTTTGCTCATTCACCTGTGCATTAGATAAGACTGAATAGTTGTACAAGCCCTAACTGTGAAGGAATTTTTTACCTTGACTTGCAGGTCATCTCTTTAATAGGACCACATGCCCTGTATTCTTTACCTGGAGGACATTCATGAGCTGGAATGGAAGAACAAAAAGGAGGAACAGCTCAGTAACAATATCATATAAAAGCCCCATGACCTTCTGCCAAGAACTTGAACACTGTTTACTCATTTTCCTATGTATCTATGACAATCTTGAAAAAGAAAGAGGAAAAATCCCAGAAAGACTGATGTCTCTAAATGGAATAATTTTGTGCAATTTAGCCATAGACACATAGCAATGTACTTTACACTAAGGTGATAAAGCCAAGAGTCTACATTTTGATTACAAGTTTTTCCTGTAATTTCAGTCTCTTTCACACAAGTTCTCAAAGGGGTCTTTCCTCCCTTTGTGCTCTTACTACAGATGAAAACTAATGTAAATGTCAATAGAGAGTGATCTGCTGTTGACTGCAAAGCATAGAACTTCCTGCATACAAAAAAGCACATACTGATACAATTTTTTCTTGCACAGACAATACATGTGTATTTTTGCAGGTCCATTTATCATTTCCATTGCTAAAAACGTCACCTGCAAAGTTACTTAAGGAGAGCACCTGCTGTGATTTATTGGTGTCTTCATTACTCTGAAAGCAGTATGACATTACTGCTGAAACAGTTCCACATAATCTTCCTTAATAATTCAAGATGAATGGCCAGATACTTACAGCATACACCATTGGTGTGCTTTCTCCAGTCAATGCACATGCCTTGATCAGCACAGGTGGCAGCGTAGATCTGCAGACTTGAGCATTCCAGGTCTAGGTTGGGAAGTACACAGCTATCAAAAACACAGGCTGCATAGTACTTTTCAGGCCGGACAAATGCGTGGCATGGCTCGAACACACTAGAAACAGAAATATTTATCATTATTAGTTGCTCAATGATCCATACATTTTTTCAATGTGCTTAACATGTTACAATGTGGCAACAGTGGGCATGGGGGATTAGGGAGATGTGGATGTGGACTATTGATGAGTTTTTATTGTTTTGTGCTAAAAGCACTTATCTAGACAGTAATCTTCCAACATATCTTAAAATATTCTTCCCTCACCTACTTAGACACCAACATTTTGAGTCCAGGAGCTGTACATTATTTGGTGCAACCATGTGCTATCTCTTTAAAGCAATTTTGATTTTTTTCCTTTTTCAGTTCTGACATGGTATTCGGAAAATTCAGATCTCTGTTTTCAGTTAGACTCTGTTTTCTGCTAAGTAAATGTGGCAAAAGGCAAGAACATGGGAAGGGGAAAGCAGAGAGTGTAGAAGAACATGGGAACACCAACAAAGGTTAATGTGGCAGCCAGAGGGTTGAAAGAAACTGTCAGCAAAAAATAACAACCAGAAAAAGTGAAAGGAGTAGAAGCAAACCATAAAGATTCAAGAGACAGAGCAATAGTTCGGAACACTTTCCATTGATAAATTAATCCTAAAAATTCAATTTAAATCAAAGACCAAAGACTTGTAAAACCAAGAGGAATATTACCTTCCCAAAAGAAGCTCACAGATGGAAGATTCTTTGCAAGGCTGTGTTGGTGTTGTGCTGGGTGAAGCTGTAGGAACTAGGCCTGGAGAGCACTGTGGTTTGGAAGGATCAACAACTTGCCAGTGATCTGCCATGGTTTCACAGTTTTCTGCAATGTTTCCATTTGGCAGCATGCAGTCATCTGCCGTGTTGTTATTGCAAGTACCTAAGGGTGGTAAGGGGAGAAAGAATTCACTCACAGATTTCTTAGGAAATTCCATTCATCATTGACCAAGGGGTGTCATTGTGGTTTTCTGAGAGTGCAAAAATTGGAAGAGTAAGCCTTACCACACTGTCCCTGGGTGTTGTTGCCAAACAGGCTGTAGGGCATTCTGATAGAAAAGGACAAGCCATTGTAGGTCACATTCATTTTCAGCTCAGGAATTTCCACAACACGATTTATGCCTGACTCATAGATGCTCACACCAAACTTCTTATAAGGCAAAGCCACAAGCTGGTTGTTTACTGTCACCTAATAAATAATGGAAAACAGAAAAGAGGCATAAATTGAGTTGGACTTTTCAAAACAATTGACTGCTCCTTTGCTTTGCAGAGAGAATGTAAAGGTAAATAATATCTTTTTAATTTGTAACAAATGTTCCTGTGTTTCCTTTGTTACTGGAAAGTCAAACTTTTCTTCTCTGACCCACAAAAAACCCGTCAACCTCTGACAAATGAGACTATATATTCGAGGTTTAAACCAGTTAAATCCTAACACTTAACAGACTTATTAGAATGACTATGGCATCAAGGACTCCTCGTGAAAGTGGAATATAAAATTCTCCTAAATTAATATAGCATAAAGCTTTAGGTTTCATGGCATAAAGGGAACATGCTTATAAGAAAATTAAATAATGGAAATAAGACAAAAAATTAATTACCTATTTAAACACAGTAGTCATGACACCTGTGAAACTAAAACTACTACTTTCACTAAGCAATTTCTTTGCTTTAGAGAAAAAAAGAAGGCCTAAATGTTGTAAATTTACAATTTGTAAACAATATGTTGCAACCTAACTTGTCATATTTTCATACAGTAATGTACAAAAATAAACTAAACAAACAGTAAAAAGATACAAAGCCACAAACGTTTCTCACTAATTTTGAAGCCCAAAACCATCACATTTATCAATGGAATAAATGTATAAGTGCTCTATTTTGAAAAATTTATAAAGTGACACAAGTCAAAGCTACCAATGGTACTTCTAAATAAAGTTTCAGGCGAGCACTTTATTGTTATGCCTACCTTACATTCTCTCCTCCCATTCCACATTGTTTTCCTTTGTTACATTAACACTGACTATAAATTAACTTATTTTTATATCCTTAACTCTTAGCAATTTGTCCACACTTATGTATTTAGGAGAGATCTGCAAAGACTTGAGATTAAAAACACAAGGAATTGTAGAATTTTTTTCTCCCTCACATTCAGAGTAAAAACATGCTTTGAAGTAATCCAATTTTATAATGTAAACTGTTACTGAATTTAAAACAGATTAATTTTTTTTTCCCTAAACCTTGTGAATATAATTATCCAGTTGATGCAGTATTAATATCTGAATTAAGAAATCAATGGAAACATTCTTTAGTACCTCTACTTGTAGAGTATTTGGTTGTGCTGTTGTTAGCCTCACTTCCTGAGTCTCGTGTCTCACGATGAGCGTCCGAGGACAGGACACTACATCCCGTACATCACAATGGTAGTTATCAATGTAGACACCAAAGTTGTCAACTTTCTTATTGATCTCTTCCACAAGAACATATGTACAATTCCCTTGATAGCTGTAGTATAATCCATCAAAAGTCATGTAATGTGGATCTCCCCAGCCAGTGCAGTAGCCTAAAAAGAACATACAGCTAAGTTAAGCTCTTATGGCAACATACAAAATCATATCAGACTACAAGCAAAATCTGTGGGTGTGGGAAACATCTCTGTGAACTTTGGGCATTTTAATTTTAATAAAGTGTATATGTCAATGCATGAGGTCATTACTAGAAGTCATCAATAAAAAGCAGGCACTTTTAATGCACAGTTCATCTGAAATTAATTACAGACAACTGAAAATAGGATTAGCTGTACCATAGATATGTCTTTAACAATAGTCTGAAGAAGTAATATATGTATAGGCTTCTAGCCTATAGATGTATGCATCTGGACATTTAAATCCTACTTTGGGAGACCAATTTACTAACAAAACAGCTATGTGGAGATGGTTAAACAAGTCCCTCAATTAGCTAAAAGGAATCAACAGGGCACTCTAACCAACACTAGAAGACTGAGCCTTGCACAATACTTGTTCCCTGATAAATATTGTTGGTCTGGACAACAGTATTGTTCCCTCAGGAGATTAACTATTCAACAAAATATATACTTACAGTCACACTCCCAGTGCCAACAGCATCCATCCTCATCAATGACTGGCACAGGAGACAGTCCATTGGAACAGATGGGTTTCGGGGGTGGATTGCAGATAACTGGAATCACCTGGACAATGTTGTCTTCTACACATATTGCCTTAGTGCAGTTACAGAGCCACCATGAGTCACCTTGCTGTGTTTGAAAAGAGAGGGGGAGGGGGGAGACAGGGACAAACCTTAGGATGCAATGAGACTGATAATAGTTATGCCTGAGTATCTTCTGCAGGTTTCTAAAAAGCCATATGTTTATTGACAAGTTTTCCCCCACCAGAAACCTGAAAATAGGATGGAATAGATTGCACTATCTAGGTCTGCAAGATGAGCTAGAACAGCTGACAGCTGCTGAGTGAAAAGCATTACTTACAAAAGCCAAGCCACTAAACTGAAATGGGAATAATCTTTTCTAGTTTCAGCTATCTAAAAGTGAGATGTTTCTTCTAATCTCATCACCTTAACAGCCTCTCTAAAGAACAGTGGAAGACACTGATCAAGATGAATGGCCAATATATGACCAATTCCCTTTCCATGGATGCCTGGAACAAATTAATAGCTAAAGCTACAGTGAACAACTGCTCAGGGAAAATTGTCCAAGGTGATTATGTATATGTATTGTGATCGTGCTTTTTTTTTCTATCTTCTACCAGTTTTTCAGCCATGTAAAATTTTTATTCCTGCAGATGTACTGAACAAGTTGGTAGGCATCCAAACTATAAGGAGGTTTTAGAAATGTACAAGACACTAACTTGTCTGTGTCAGAGGTGGAAGGTTCAAAAAAATTTAAAAGGAAAAAAAAAATCTGAGTCAAATTTCACAAGCATATGAATGCAGTGATCTGTTTCATAGTCCTCTCCTGAAACCAGTCTGTGAACAAGTATGACTCATTACAAACTCAGACAAATTCAGCCCTGTGGATTTTTGTTGGGCTGCAAGGTAAACATACACATAATTTTTACCCTCTCTGGTCATATTCAAAAGCAGAAATAGAAAAGATCGCTTAGCTCTTTATTTCCTCTTCATCAGAGCTATCCTACAACAAAGACAGCACTGAACTGCAATCTAACTCCTTGCAGAAAGTTTTTTTTTAATTATCCTTGAAGAGTAGTTAATAGCAATATATAAGCTATCACTCCAAATATCATTGGAAGTCCTACTGATGCCCAAGAAAACCAAAGAAATAGAACAGACTGATAACCTCCTTTCCTATCCAGATTAATGCCTATTCTCTATGTTATTAACAGTGAAGTTATGTATCTAGACTCCATCCAAAACCACAATGAAAGCATGAAATCTACTCACCTCATAAGATTCATTAGGGAAAATAGTACAAGTCTTTTTAGGAGTGGTTGGTATTAGACCTGTAGTTGAACTTGAACCATTAACTGGAGGAGTTACACTGTGTGTAGAACTTCCTGTAGAGGTGACTGCAGTTGATGTTGCAGTAGGCCCAGATGTAGCAGTTGAGCCAGGAGAAAGGGTTTTGAAGGTGGTGGTGGTTGCATTGATTGTGGTAAAACTGCTAGAGGTGGTTCCTGAAGTGGTGGTAAAGCTTCCTGTTGGAGTAGTACCAGAGGTGGTGGTTGACACAGGGCTGGTTGATGCAGGTGATGTTGTTGGAGTAGTAACAGTTGCAGAGGTTGTCATTGGGGTACTTATTTCTGTTCCTGCTGTGGTGGTGGAGGGAGTGGACACTGAGGGTGTGGGGGCTGAAGTGGTTGTCTTGGTGGTTGATGCTGTTCCAGTGAACGGGGTTGTTGATACTGATGGTGCTGTTCCTGTAGGGCTGCTTGGTCCCGAGGTTGTGGTGGTGCCAGGGCTGGAAGCGGTGGTAGGTGATCTCGTTGGCAGGCTTGAGGTGCTGGTGGTAGTGGTCTCACTGGGTGTTTGTGTTACTGGTGTGGTGCTGGTGGATCTTGAGGGTGTGGGGCCTGAAGTGGTTGTCTTGGGGGTAGATCTTGTTTCAGTGACTTCAGAGGTGGTAGCTGTCACTGGGCTTGTTGACACTGGTGATGTTGACTGTTGACTAGTGGTGCTTGCAGTAGACGTTGTACTTATTTCTGTCGTTCTTGTTGTTGGCAGCGGGGAAACTGAAGGAGTAACTGGAGGGTTTGTCGGTGTCTGTACCTCAGGTGTTGTACCCTCTTTAAGACAGGGACAAAACAGAGTATTTTAAGTAGGGAAATTGCATTTTCTTCCTAATATCATTTTCTACTAAGCTTATGTAGTTCAACAAGCCTAACATAGGGTCTTTAGATAAAAATAAAGCAGAAATTGTTTTATTAATGGGTTTTTTGCATTACTGAGGGATTATTAACAAAATCTCCTACATCTGGCATAGGAGACATTGATATAAACACTTTATCAATAATCAATGTCAGAGGGAACATCTTCTACAGTGTTAAAACTTTATATTGCAGAGAAGAGTTCAGCAGTCCTGGATCCAGGGGAATCCACTGTTCAATGAACTCTGGTTAATACTGTATAGCCGTCATACTATATTGTATGAAAAGGCTATTATTTCCTGTGCTGCTTCATGTTTCACATTCATGCCACCATTGATTATGCTCATAATCATTTGATTCTACGGAAACTGAGAAGTTGCTGAAGCAGCCTGTGTTCCATTTCTAATGCCTAGGCCTTTAACACTACTTCTGCACAAGCTGTTTTGGAATGCTACGAACCCCAAATACACTGCTTTTCACATGGCCAGTTTTCATTCTGGTTGCTAATGCAGACGCCTTTAAAATAGTTTTGATTTAGAAGTTAAAAAGTGTTCATGATTCTCATAGGCCAGCCTCAGAGCCATCTATTTGTGCTTTTATAGCACAATATATGTGACACATGGTAGAGAGAGAAGCACTGTGTACATAGTAAGAGTGCAGTAATAATGCTAGAGGAATTAAGATACATTGGTTCTTCCCAGACAGCCCACAAGGACTGCCTTCAATGAAAATAATTCACATTTGGGTGAGGACAGGCAAACTTCTTCATGTACTTCAAGTCCCTTAACAGAGGCAGATGAACTGGGGCAGTAGGGGATATGACACTGCTGCTGAAAGGTTAGCCAGGATGTTCTTGAAATATAATCAACTACAGTAGTGCAGAGTATAGAAACTAAAACCCATGTTAAGCTGCCAAAAACCCCTGCCTTCTAAAACCAGCAAAGGACATGAAATAACAGGAATTACCTATTGGTTCTGAGGGTGGAACCGTCGGGATTCTGGTGATAATATTTGGAGGACTTGAGGCGCTAGTTGGATATTCAGAAATAGTGGCTGCTGTCGTTGGGGTGCTGGTGGTGGTGGTGGGAGTCCCCGGTGATGTGGTAGAGGTTGAAGGGGATGCTGTGCTGGGTGTGCCTGTTAGAAACAGCAGGGACAGAGAGAACAGACAAAGGCACAAACTTATGAGTGGGACTCAACATGAACTCAGCAGAAGCCACATATGAGGCAGCTGCCCCAGACCTAGAGAAGCCAGCCCACCCTTAGCACAGCAAAGGTCCCTAGCACCAGTCCTTCATTTCTCAGCCCAGAAAGAAAACTCCTTAACATCCATGTAAAGAGATGGTCATGGCCTTCCTTTCTTCTCTAGTGAAAAGACTGGACATGGTGCTGGAAGGTGGTTCTCACAAAATTAGAGACCTACCAATACCAAGAGATGAGAAGGAGTAATGCTTTGGATCTGGCTGGGATTTTCTATCTCTGCCTCATTACCTGAACACCTTGCTAACTCCTGAAGTAAGAGCTGAGAGAAATCTGTGGTCTGGGAAGGTATCATGCATCAGAATATGCTTCTGCCTGATAGTCATGTGATTTTCCCAATGTCACCCTGATAAAGGACATCACAGACTACTAGTGGATGATGAGTCAGCCAAAGAACAGAGTTCACTGCAAGAGGAGTATGTAGCCAAAAGCATGGCACGGGAATCCTTCCTTCCTACATCTAAAACCACTGACAAGCATTAGCACAGACATGGCCAAGAAGGAGAAGTAAGGGAAAAACGTCTATACAGCTGAGCCTAAAACAGTGCCTGAAATGCTAGGGCCAAAAACCAGTCACTGTCCAACTGCACATTATGGGTGCCCAGCTGAAGGACATGGTCCAGTGGCTGCAAAAGTAACATTTTCCATCAGCTCAGCACCTGTCTTAGCTGGGCAACAAGATGAAATACCTCCTCAGAGCACTGTTGTATCAAGAAAGACAAGACCTTCTTCCCTGGACCCCTGAATCCTCAGCACTTTTGAAAGAGCCCAAATGAATTTTAGGCACAACACATTTCCTGGAATGTCCAAAATTTACACATGTCCTTGATCCCACGCAGAGCCACAAATGGATGTACTCACAGACCTTCATTACTCCCATGGCAAGATCAAAAATTATGAGAGAACCAGAGAATTTTTTTTGGTTCTGTGATTAGAGGCAGAGGGCTTTCTATGGGAATTACTGGTGTTGGGAACATACTTCCAGGAGTTGAGATGGTTGTTGATGACCCAGGAACAGTGGTTGTTGTGCTTGGAGGGGTGGTGGTGGTGGTGCGAGTCTCTGGGGTTGAGGGAGTGGTTGTTGATTTTGGCGTGCTTGGTGTGGATGGAGGTGTGACTGTTGGAAACAGCAGGGACAGAGAAAACAAAGACACAAATGCATTAGTGGGACTCAATAGGAACAGAACAGAAACTGCTCATGAGGTAGCTACTCCAGATCTAAAGAGCTCAGTCTACCCTTAGCACAGCAAGGGTCCCTAACAACAGCCCTTCCTTTCTGGCCCCAGAAAGCAAACACTTTGAAATGTGTGCACGCCTTGAAATGATCAAAGGCTGTTTCAGGGTCTGTGGAGAAGTTAAACCCATATTTGAAGCCATACAGAGGAAAAAAAGGAGATGTTCACAGGCCTGTAGTACTCCCAAGGGCAATAAAATCAAGAGACTACAAAACTTAGAAGTACCTGGAGTTGATGTGGTGGTGGTGTATGTTGGTGTGGGCGAGGATGTGCTTGAAGTAGTTGAGGTGGGTGTTGGTGATCCAGCACCAGTTGTGGTTGTGCCTTCAGAGGTGGTAGTGGTGGTGGTGGTGGTGGTGGTGGTGGTGGTGGGAGTCCCCGGTGATGTGGTAGAGCTTGGCAATTCTGTTGAAGGTGATGCTGTGCTGGGTGTGCCTGTTAGAAACAGCAGGGACAGAGAGAAGAGACAAAGGCACAAAGGCATGAGTGGGACTCAACATGAACTCAACAGAAGCTGCACATAAGGATGCTGCCCCACACCGTGAGAGATCAGCCCAGCCCTGGCACAGCAATGGTCTCCAGCCCCAGTCCTTCCTTTCTGGTCCTNTTAATCAGGCTGGGGCTTTCTATCTCTACCTCATTACCTGAACACCTCCCACATCTCTGGAGCAAGAGCTCTGAGGTGAACCCTTGGTCAGAGATGGAAGTGTGAAGAGGAGTAAGTTCCTGCCTGACTCTCATGAAATTCCCTTCTGGTAGAATGTCAGCCTGATGAAGAGATCTTCAGAGTTTTAGCAAATATCATCAGCCAAAGACTACAATTCACACGAAGTGGCATTCTTCAGTATAAAATTGTTTCCAAAATTCTCCCAGTGCAATCCTTGCTTCTAAAATCTACAACCAGTGACATCTACTTGCAGTCACATGCCAAAGGAGGAGGAGGAGGAGGAGAAAGGGAAGAAAGTCTGCCCAGCTGTACCAAGAATGAGAATGCCACAGACTAATGCCCCACTCCAATTGCCCTCCATGTTACTACAAGTAACTGCATTCTAGCCAGCTGAAGGACAACATCCAACAGCAGGACAATCAAGAATTTCCATCAGCTTCTCTCAAAGCTGGGCTGCCACATAAAATACCTCCGGGGAGCCTTTTGACTTAGGGAAGCCAAGACCCTCTCCCTAGGACCCCTAACACCTTGTTACTTATGAAATTACTGGATCCAGGGCAATTTCATAAGAAATAGGGGTAAAGAGCCAGGTTCAGCCACATATTGCCTAGAAGTAGCAACATATCCAGTCCCATTCTGAGCCAGTAATTGGAGGGAGTCATGGAACATCAGTACTCCCACAGTAGGATCACCAATGACAACTGAGCCAGGGAATTATTTGTTGGCACTGTAGTTAGATGCAGAGGAATTGTGGATGAAATTATTTCGTTTTGGATCATTACTCCCATACCTGTGGGGGTTGTTGGTGTA
>VWZN01000383.1:394137-416204 GCA_013396955.1 Regulus satrapa | reverse complement strand
GGCCAATTGATCACCAGAAGAAAATTGTGGGCCAGGCTTTTCTACCTGGAAAACAGGGAGAGCCAGACTGCCTTCTTCTAATCCTTTCTGCCCTGGTCCTCCCCATTCTGCGAGGAGGAGGAGAGAGCCTAGAGCCCCTCTGGGAATGCTTGAGGAGTTGTGTAGTATTTAGTTGCCAGCTTGGGTAAAACCGCAACGCTTCCACATCTGTAGGGGAGAACATGGCATAAATAGGAGCAAGGAAAATATTTTTTTCATCAGTCCCACAATTGCTGCTGTCAAAATTCTCACTTGAAAGTGCCATTGATGGAAACATGCAGATCAACACTCAGGTTACAGTTCTGGCCTGTGCAAAGTAAAGGTTACCACTAAGTCTTTTTTTTTTTTTTTTTTCTCATGGAGAGAAGTTTTCTACTGGAAATAGGGTAATATACATTTTTCTGTGCAGCAGGCTACATTCTCTTGGGGAGACAATAGACAAAGGCTTTGCTGTGGTGCTAAAGCAAATTTGAAGTTTCAAATTATTTCCTTTCAGAGTTGGTATCTATTATTCATCTGAGTATAGCAGTTCTGAAATCAGAGATCTGCTCAGGGGGTGCCTGGCTTTGACTCAAGAAATAATAAAAGAGAGGAAGAATAAAAAGAATGGTTTCTACAATATATGGAGCAATGGCACTTTGAGATGCTTCAGTAGACTTCTGTATCTTGAGTGCAGCCTTTTATGTTACCTCTGGCTGCACTCACTTATCTGCAGCCTCTCCCTCTTTGTCCCGGTTCACTATTCTTCTCTTTGAAAGGACCTTTTTTTTTCCCCCATATGAATTGTCTGGAATCCACTTCAAGGGCTTATTGATCTTGATGGAGTTTACTTGCTTTGGAACAAGCCTCTGACAAGGCTTGATCTTAAGGTGCTTCCTACAATTTATGGTCTATGGATCATATTCTTTAATCTGCTTCCTCTGTAAACTTGCTGTGGCCAGGTTTTCCCCAGTCTCAGCTTGCTCCTACCCCTCCAGTGAAGTGTGAGGGTGCAGTGAACCCCATCTCTGTCAAAGGTGACTGGTGGCTTGTTTTAAAAGGAGTCATGCCAACTTCCCCAAGAAGTGTGAGTTTTGGAAACAATGCAAAAATGCCTCTTAGTAGTGTGCCAGTAATAAGCTCAATAAGTTTTAGCAAATTTTTTCCTGCTAAAGAATATAGAAAGACAAGTTCCTTCTCATCTGTTGTTTCCTACTGAATTTTCCAGAGATTCCTCTAACTTCACAATTAAGTGAAAACTATCAAAGATCTAAAGAAATGTGACATGCAGTGGCAGATCCCTAACTTGGAGTCATGCAATTTCTTGTTAGAAGGAAAACAGGTTTTGCAGAAAATATTCAGAGGCCAATACATCCCAAATGGAAACCTCAGAGCTGCAGTTCAAAATCGTGCTCTGGCTGGGCTGTGGCAGGACCTTTGTGCCCATGGGGTGGGCAGAGGGCAATGGAGCAGCTCAAGAAAATTTTACAGCACAGAGCTGGATGAAGACACTGGGGGCCTTGGGAAGGGTTCTGTGTGCTGCTTTGCTTATAGTGAGAATGTCTTTTATATGTTCAATTAAGTTTCTTCTGGAAGATATAAATAATATATTTGTATGATAAACATGTAGTTTACAGGTAGTTGAATAAGAGACAATAATATTATTCTCTATCAGTATTTTTGTGGCATTGTTATTTCTGGTGTTGATGAGCAGCCTGATAAGCTGAGTCCTATTTTCAATTTTAGACTAGAATAAGCAGTTACTTGGGATATTTTAATTAATCAGAATTTTCTTGCACTAATACATAAGACACTACTGTGTAGTGGTGAACCACAGATAACTGTGGGCATGCTGACTAACCTTGCAACAATTCCGTTGGCTGAATATCCTACTGGAACTTTTGTTCTTTGGAAGTAACAAAGTTTGCTTCTTCAGGGTGAAAATAATCAGTTCTTTGGTTGTGATTTGCAGTGGATGACTCATCAGTGACGAGTGAAGAAGGCATGTGCAAATGGGGGCTCTGCTGTGTTGCACTGCTGAGATCTTGTCTGAATGTGATGTACCCGAGTGGCACATGCTGGATGGAAAAATCTAGTGCTGTTGGAGATGAGCTCATTGTTTTCTTGCCATGTCTTACATCTTGTTGCTGAAATAGACTATTCAGTGTTTTTCTCATCTGCAGCCCTTCCTTCCTTCCTTCCTTCCTTCCTTCCTTCCTTCCCTCCTTCCTTCCCTCCTTCCTTCCCTCCCTCACAGATACCTGAAAAATATCATTTCAGTGTCTCTTCTTCCTAAATATTTGAGTTTTTATTGCATACTTTTTCCCTAGTAACTGAGCCTGTTCAGTTGGAATTCAGTAATTTCTATGCCATTCTTAAAGTTTGATTTCTCTGGTTAACCAGAACTGAGCTTTGAGGAGCAACTTGAGTCTTAGTCCAAAACTCCTTGAAAGGAGGCTGTAGCAAGGAGGGAGTCAGTCATTTCACCCAGACAACAAGTGACAGGATGAGGAAGTGACCTCAAGCTGCACCACAGGGGGTTTAGATTGGATGTTAGGAGAAATGTCTTTGCTGAAAGGGTGGTCAGGCATTGGAAGAGGCTGCCCAGGGAAGCGGTGGAGGTTTAGACCTTGACGTTAACATCATAGCGAGAAAGATGCAAGTTACTAACTGTGCTTTTTACAGCTGACAGTTGACTTCATAATTGAATTATAGATTATTTCATTGATGAAAAATGCAGCTGTTGTCTAGCTCGCAGAGCAAGGCAAGTGTTTAATGCCTTCTTGTTTTTCACACAGCAGAACATCAGGTTACGTGTGAGATGGCCAGTGAGAGGCTGCATTGAGCTCTGACAGGTTTCATGTGTGCCTTCTGTGAATGGCAGTGAGAGATCAGGCACAATCCTACAATTTTCTTGCAGTAAGCAAGTTGGTGGGGGGAGGACTATTTTGTTTTCCTGTTAATCAATTCTTTTTATGAATGCATGAAGTGTGGGAAAAGTGAGGATTTAGTGTGGTGGATATTTAGCCACACTGCTCCTTTGTCATATCAGCTGGAGGAAATCCCAAGAAGCAGACCTCCAGGACATCTAGAATGCCCTTAAAGCCCCAACTTGGCCAGAAGGTCTCTGTGAAGCCTTTCACTTTATCAGTCAGGTGTTACAAGAGCAGCACCACAACTGAGGTGATTTCAGGGGAACTGCAATTGTTGTGTGCCTAACATTTATGTGAGTGTTCAGACCTCCCCAGTATAAATCTTTATTCATCCTCCAAAAGCATGTGTTCAGGTGGACATGTGGAATTTGAGGGACCTTTGTGTTAAGGCATCAGAACCGGACATTCGCTTTGCACAAAGCAGGACATGAATTTAACGCAGCTTTAAATTTTTACTGCGTTGTTTTGGTGGGGTTTTTTGCCACGTGTTAATATATATTTGATATTCCTGTCAGAAAGTCCAAAGGGGGTCCAGGGCCCTTGTGCTTAAACAGGGTCACAGAAGAGTGAAGGATGTAGATTGAGAAGGGAAAGATTTAGTTCTAGAAAACAATATGTGAAATACTATCTTTAAATATGTTTTTGGGAGTGCATGAGAAGCTAGAGTACCCCTAGCCATAGCAAATCTTCTGTAAGTGCTGGAAATAAATGGAGCTGGTTATGACCTTCTACTGTAATATTTGGACTGGTAAGAAAGCATTGTAGTCAAGTGAATGTTTTTAGATTAAGAGTATGAATTACTTGTAGAATTGCAACAAATATTTTAAATTGCAATCTTCATGTATTAACTGCAGTATTTGACTGGTTTGTAATGTGAGGACTGCTGAAATGCAAGAGTGTCATGAAGTTCAAGTGTGGAATTTTTGTGAGGACAGAAGCCTTTCTTGTCATAGTTAGAAAATGGGTAAAAAAACCCGTGCTTCAAACAGTTTAAAGACAAAAATTAATTTGGAGCATACCTACAGCTAAAAATGCAGTTTTACTCAGTCAGCACTTTCTGAATTCATTGACAATTTAATTTTCCTTGATGTTTTGAAAATTATCTTAATATTGTAATATTACTAGACTTGTTTGCTTGAAGAAATTAATTTTAATTGGAAATACCCAGCTGTATCCTGTGGGCCTTCTGCCTGGGGGAGACTTTGTGGATTGTTCTGTGTAGCTACAGAGTGATACATCGGTTATTAACCCCTGAGAAATGGAGGTTATGAGATGGGAAAGGCTGGCACGTTGTCTTTAGGGCCACAAGGAGTGCTGCTGTAATAACAAGGTCTCGTTTTGCTCTGTGAGTATTGTGAAAAGAGACCTTCAGCTGCTCTGCTCCTTTTGAAAAACTAGTTCATAATGGAAGAAACTTTGGAACAGCCCTTGAAGTGAAAAATTTGTTTTATTCATATAAGAGCTTTAATGTGGGCAATAGAGGTGTGGGTTTCTTAAAACTAATAAGTGAAAACTGTGTTTTGTTGTTTTTTTTAAGGCTAATTCCAGAGTATCATACAATCACTTAGTCTGGGGAAGGCTTTATAGATCATAGCTCATGTCATGCTATTGTTAAAAAGGAAACATCTTTGTTTTAAACAAACAAAAAAAAAAATTTAGTTAAAATGCAGTGCGGCTTCTCACCAGAAATTATGCTTATTATGTGGTGCTGTGAGATGTAAAGTGAAAGACAAAGAAGAAGAATCGATGACAAAAAAAATTATATAACATAAGGGACAACTGCAAAACCAGAAGGGAGTGTGGTACATTGAAGTGCAGTATAAATGAGTTTAGTTTCAATTTTTGCTTATAATGTGAACCTCCTTTTTTTTGGGAATGGTAAGTCTCCTTAAGGTATACTTCCCCTGAAAATTCTTCCCCTGAAAATGACTGCTTTTAATAGCACAAATTAATGGGTGTATAAAACAGTTGAATTGTCAATACCAAGAAAACCTTTCAATTTAGCCTAACTTAAGTTTTTGTCATCATAGAGGAGCAATAAATGCCTACTGAACCCGAACAAAAGACTTTTGTCTTTTGCTCTGAACAAGGTTGGAGTGAGCATGTGCAAGAAGAATCCCCCCCAAAACAATCCTTTGAATTCCTCCTGTAAAAAGAAGGGAGGGTGGAGTAGCTGGATGTATTTATAGATGTTCACCAGAAACAGAGTGTGTGTTAGTGCCACAAAAACGTCTCGTGATAGTTCTAGCTGAGATGTCTCTCCATGTTTTAAATTACTAGACTTCCATGGAATGTTTCTGTGATAAATGCAGCTTTTCAGTGCATCTTGTTTTCCCACCATTTCTTTCCTGCTGGATCAAAGACAGATCAAAGGGGAGATTTCTGGGGAAAAATAACTTGGAAATTTAAGACAGTAGAACAAAGATCAGAAAAAAAAAAAGGGCTGGGAACTGCCTTAGGGATGATGTCTGGACAGCAAGCTGTAGCAAATGTTTTGGGGATGGAAGTGAATGTGAAGAATGGGGACCAGAGTATTTTTGTCTTCCAGTGACTCCAGGCAGCAGAAGAGGAGGCATTTCGAGTGTACTGTGCAGCAGTCCAAGTGGCTCCAGGCAGAGGCAGGACTGGAGATGGAAAAACTTCCTCTCCATGGACTCCCCTTGCTGCTGGGGTAGATCAGACCTGGGAGATGACAGAAGGGCTTGTGGAGGGAAAGCAGTCCCTCCAGCAAAAAGGGGAAGGGAGCCCTTCACCCCCACAGCCCAGGAGAACTTCTTGGAGGAACCTGAGCCAGCCAGCCCCACCAACTGCCTGCTAAACTGATGCTCCTGTGGCTGAGAGTTTGGCACAGAACAGCAAGATCAGCTCCCTGAGGTTTTGTGGATGTGACAGTCGATATTGCTTGTGGCAGAACTCAGGGTTGCCCTCTGGGCAAAAGGAGAGACTACTTCAGGTGCCCTGTAGCTCATTCTGTGCAACGAGTGGAAGTCAGGAAATGGAGCTTTCTGCTAGACCAGAACACCAGAGCTCTGGATATTAAGCTGATGAAGTCAATTCTACAGCTAATGCTTTAGCTAATTAGCAGTTTGAAACATTTTTATGCACATAAAGGTGGAATATAATTTTCCTGATGCTAGTGGAGGAAAAACGGAAAAATAGAAGCTTGTAAGAATATCAGCAATGTGGGAATTGCTTCAATTGTCTGCTTTGGGGTGCAGGGCACTGACAAGTGAATTGCAGATATCCTCTGAAGTGTTCAGATTCTGACTTAGTCTGAAAGAGCTTGTCACTTTTATAGTGTGTGCTTGTAATGGTTAAATAGCATGAATTAACAAAAACCCATTAAGTATCCACTATTTAAACAAAAGTCTGGCCTAAGGGAGGTGGTTTTGTATCAATTTTAAAATATCTGCACATTTTTACCAGAAATGCTATGGGTAAATTGCATTTTAGTTATGGGCATGTTATGTTTTCACCTTGCTTTCTGGCATGCTGCTTTGGTATTAGGCTGAGGGTCCAAAATGTTGCAACACAATCTGGATTTCATATCCTGCATTTCAGGAGCACTGAAGTCTGAGACTTGGCTGTTCAGCAAATAGCAGACACCACCTTCCCCTTTAATCATTCTTAGAATGGAACTCATGTTTATGTCCAGTTTAATTTTTTGGCCCTGACTTTTCCTTCACACGCATACTTTTGATGGCTCTATTAACTCCAGAAAGTCGTATGTGTGAACTGTCTAAGAGTGAGGACCAAAGGTACTGTGTTACAAATCTCTCTGGACTGAAGTGAAGTCACTTAAAATCCCAGGAGACACATGATTTCAGTTCAGTGGTTCCACCCATCTGTTCACAAATGAAAGCTGGTCTTCCTTCCTTTAAAGTGGAGGGACAGGGTAGGGAAGAAGGAAAGAAACCTGTTATCTAAAAAAAGCTTGACTTTTAAATTTTTAATCTTCAAGCTGTATTGAGGGAAAGGCAGAATGTCCAGTAATGAATTTCACAAGTACCTGAGTTCAATTAATCCCTCTGTCTTAGATAATTTGCTTTCATTGACTTGTTTCTTGAGTCCTTGCTGGCTGGCTGCTGCTCTGAGATTTATGTAAATGTCCATTCTTTCCAAGTCAGAATCAGGGTAAAAATTTAGGTAAAAGGCAAAACTTTTAATGCGGGTAGGTCCTGTAAGCTGTATTTGCTCTGTATTCAAGCAAATGTACTGTTAAAATCCTAGATTTGCTGAAATAAATATCCAGTTCTGGTATTACAGGGCCCAAATTACAGAAGTATGACCAATTTTAAAGGGTATGGTCAAGTGAGTAATGTATTCTTTGAAAATGTGAAAATAGACAAAGAAAGGTTCTTCCCAGTAGGGATTTCTAATTATCTTAGGGAGAAACAGAAATATTCAGCTCAGCAGAGAGAAGGAAGTTTGTTAGAAGTTGCTAAGGACATCAAGCTTAAGCTTATTCAGGCAGTTACCTGTCCTACACAGTCATAACATCTGCAGGAAAACACTAACATAATTAGGTGCTTTAATGGAGTTTATATCTAATCCTTTCATCCTATCATGTCCTTCCCTTTGCCTGACCAGAAATGAGCTTTAGTCAATGTTTTCTTGAGCTTATTGAGTCTGCACCTCAAGGTGCAGGATTCTGTGTGAATTTACCTGCAGGTAGCAGCTGCTAAGTGTTTGAGAAGATGATGTGAGTGTTTTAGTCTTGCCATTTCATTAGAAAAACAAATCCTTCTTACCTTGTACTTCTCTGTATTAAGTCCTTTATCTTTTCTTTCAATTAGTTTTAGCAATATGGTAAAATAATTGTACTTGATGAAGATGGGCACAGCTTAAACTGAACTGCTGGAATATGCCTATTTTAGTCCTTAAAAAAAAAAAAAAAGGAAAAAAAAGTTTTTTTGAGGGAAAGATGTTGATTTAGTAGTAGAGTAGGGAAGCTGCTAATTGAACACAGACATCTCAAGTTTATCCTGTCTCCAGATCAGAGTAGAGGTTAGCTTTATTAGTGTGTCTAAGTAAAGACTGTTCAAGCTTATAGCACAGGGAAGTATATAAAAAACCCCCAACATTTCTCTGTTGCCTGGGTAGCCTGTGAGACAGACTGCCCTCCCCTGGGAGTTCACTAAGCTCATGCTTGTTTCAAGGCCAAATCAGAATTTTGGAGCTTCAGGCTGTTTTCATACCTGCTGCTCAGTCTGTGCCTGTTTCTAGCAATTGTACATCCCTTCACCTCTGTGTGAACTGACTCAATCCTGCAGGTCTTCAAAAGAGGCTGGAAGTGCTGCTCACTCACCTGTACAAAGACTGTGGGAGCTGAGACTTGCAGAGGTTGAAACATCTCTTTTATTGGATGGGTTTTTAATCTACAAGCTTCCTTACCAAGCTTGACTTCAAATTTAAGAGTAACTGTTTTTTCACTTAGGTAATTCAACTAAGGTTTTATGGGATGCTTTCTGAGTAAAAGAAAATATCATCATTTACAGGCACTGAAGGTGACAGAACTAAATTGCTCTGCTTTACACCAGTGGAAGGGAAAAAGGTATCAGATAAGAAATCTTTCTCCTGTGAAAGTGGTCAGGAAGAATCAGAGGTTTCTCAGAGACTCTGAAATCTCTGTTCTTGGGCTATTCAAACCTCACATGAGCCTGGTTCCAGACAGCCTGTTGTACATGTCCTATGTTAAATAGGGGCATTGGACCAGATTATTTCCAGAGGTCTCTTCCAGCTCAGTTCTCTGCTGCTTTGAGCAGGCTGTAACTGTAACCATCCCTGCTGCAGGCATCTGTGTGAGGCTGAAAGCTCATCATGTTGCTACAGTTAAAGAAAAGTTTTTTCATTAGCTGTAAAAGAAAAAAGGGACTCAGAAATGCCTTTTTTTTTTTTTTTTTTTTTTTTTTCCCCAGAAACTCNTTTTTTTTTTTTTTTTTCTTCCCCAGAAACTCATAATAACTTCCTGTTCTGGATTATAAAATATGTCGAGGAATTCTAGGTTTCATAGTATTATCTGTAAAGATAGTCTAATTTGGTAAGATTCTCTACCTGCATAAAAAAGCAGTGCTGTTATTTGCCACAGCCTGACTCATGATACATTTAACTGGTCTCCAGTTTTAAGCTTTCATATTTTCATTTTCTTCTTACATTAACAGTCCTGTTAAATTATGTGCATAAAAGCAGGTGTAGTACTTGATTTGATAAAAGTGGCCTTTTATAGGTATAACTTTGAAATGGCAACCTCAGCTTTAAGTCATGGACTTGAAATTCCCTTACAACTGGCTTGCAGCTTGCCTAACTTGGTCTCTCACTAGGCTCAAACTCCAAAGTTGAAAATTAGTGATAGGTCTTATGCTTCATTTACAACATGTGCAGGTATTAGAGACATTTGAAACGTTTTCTTTTTGAGTGCTAGCAGGAGGATCGTGTGTTGTAACAATGATTTTTGTCCCGGAAGAGGATGAGTTGAGGTGCCTTAGTTTAGTTTACAGAAGCATCAGGTATATGCCAATTCACTGTGGCGTTGAATTTAAAATAACACTGGAATTCCATTAGGCTGAAAATAGAAGCCATTCTGTCATCTGCCATGTGCCACTATTGTTGGACAAGTACAACAGTGATGTTCCCATATCCTATAGATAGTTTTTCTTCTGTTCTGCTAGGGTTTGAGAACAGTACAGGCAGAGAAACTAATGTTTCTGAGAGTTTGCAATTGTGTGCCTACTGTGTGAAAGACTGATACTGTCTGTGATGCCAAGTGCAAGTCAGGGGTCTGTGTGTTCTTTTAAAATAACTGAGAAAGACAAGGGGATATTTTTACATCTCTAATGCCTCTCCAAGTGAGGTGGGGTGGAGGTTTTTCTTTTTAACAGACTTGGTAAAATAATGTAATAAACAAGTGTGAATAATTTAGTATGCTTTCTGTTGTTAATGGACCTAGCTATTTGTAAGAATGCCACTGTTGAGGGTTGAATTTGATTCTTAGCTTGCCAGAAAAACCCCACTTACCTTTACAGAATACAGTACAGGACTGTCCATTCCCACATCAATGCCTCTTGCCATGAGCTCTGCTTTGGCAGAGAAGTTTTAATTAATATAAGGTTAATTGTAATTAATATAAACAGTATCTGATGATGGCAAGGTCCAGTTAAAGCTGCTCTGGCAATTATCTGTTTTTCTTAGTCTGTTTTGTGACTTCATAGAATTGTGATGGCTGTAAAAACCTTCCAGGATCAAGCACAACCTTTGACCAAAAGCCACCCTCCTGATTAAACCACAGCACTGAGTGCCACATTCAGTTGTTTCTCAAACACCTCCAGGGATGGTGGCTCCACCTGGGTAGCCTGTTCCAGGGCCCAGTCACCCTTTTAGTGAAAATTCTTCCTGATTTCCAGCCTGAACCTCCCCTGGCTCAGCTTCATACAATTTTCTCTGATCCTTGGCTGCCTTGGAGAAGAGCCTCACCTTTCTGTGGCCTCCTTTCAGGCATTTGTAGAGAGCAATGGGGTGTCCCCTGAGCCTCCTTTTCTCCAGGCTAAACCATCCCAGCCCCCTGAGCTTATCTTCTCAGGACTTGCCCTCTAGACCCTTCCCTAGGTCTGTTGCCCTTCTCTGGATTTACTCCATCACAGTCCCTTCAAAATCTGTCTTCAAGATGTTATTTTTAAGCTTGTTGCCTTTGGTATAATGTTGCTATGTTAAAGCTGAGTATTGGGGAACATTTTTAATAGCCATCTGCAAGATAAAGTATGAAGTCAAAAGTGCTCTTCAGCTACTTCATTTTTAGAAGTCAGCAGGCAGCTTTTTTTAGGAAATAGGTAATCTTTACTTTTCTTAGGAAAGCAGCAGAAAGTTGTCACAAACCTTGCTATAAACAGTGGAAGAGATGTGTACACAGCCAAGTTATGATTTCCAAAGAAAAACCTTGTGGAATAATTTATAAACATTTTTAAGATAGACTCAGGACATGTAGAATTTTATTTTGAAATAAACAAGAGTTAATATCCTCAGGAAAAAAAAAAATCCAAATTGTGAGTAACTTCTGCATTGACTCAAAATTATAAACAGTGTGCACGCAAGGAAGCTGACTTTATGGTACGAGAGAGGTGGAACAAAATGCAAGTTAGGCAGGGGTAAGATGAGAACTGGAACCAGCTGAGCATATTTACTGCTGTTTTGTTTGTAATATCTACCTCAATCTGTTACTAATAGTCTTCAAGGTGTCTGGTCTGATGTTTCCACAGTGCCCCAGATGTTAGGAGGAAACATGCAGCTGAGGAAGGCCTGGACTTGTGCAGAAGTTCCCCTCAAAAGCAAACTGCAGGAAGCATCCTGCTGTGTTACAAAGGGTGTGATCTGGATTAGTTTTCTGAAGGTTGACATTAAGTGTTTGTAGCTCCATAAGATGAGACAGGAAGTGAAACTGGATCCCAGCTGTTGCAGCTGCTCTGTGCATTGCTAGAGCCTGCATAAGAGCACTCACAAGGATTGGCGGTTGAAGGAGCTGGAAAATGGTGCAAATTAAGTTCAGAATTACAGAATTCCCCAGTAAGCAGAACCATTATACTTTTTTCACTAAATGCAACAGTGAAAGTTGTACTTAATGGGCTATAAAGGTATGTGTCTCTATAGCATAACTTATATGTTACTGATCTTCTGCTTCAGTGGTATTTGAATTTTGTGATGGATACAGAAGTTTCTGGCTGAAATGAATTATCCTTTTAGCTTTCTCAATTACTTATTGCTTTTGATACAGAGTCAGAAGATAAGGTGTTCCTTGAGCTAATTATTTTTAAAAAGGAACTGAGAAAATTGATGATTATATCTTTATTTTTCTTAATCCATGATTGCAGGGTTGGTGTTTCCCATTTTATTGCATCATTAGGTAGAACATAGAATAACACTAAGGTGGAAAGAAAACTTTGCAGGCTTTTTTGGATCTGAGATTACTCCCAACCTTTTAGGGCAGTAATGACAGAGAAACCTTTTCAATGTCATGAAGGCTTGTGCCAGGCACAGGTGAAGGTGTCAGAGGAGGTGTCTTTCAACTTTTTGTGGGCAAAATAACTGGAGCTTGCCTGAAGTGATACAAAAAAGCAGGCAGGACTTAGCTCCTTCTGCACAGTAATTCTTCCCAAGCTGCTGCCATGGAACATGACTGTATTTCCACGCCTTCCCTTAGATGATAAGGTTAGTATCAGCCCTCTTCTGGGATTCAAGTGGGAGAGCTGAGGAAACAGTGAGCCAGGGTTCACTGGTGTGTGAGCAGCTGCCTGCTTTGAGTGACAGAAAATAAACAGGGCTTGTGTTTAGAAACCAAACACATGCAGGTGCTCCAGAATTCACGGTGCCATGGGTGATGGATTTCAAGGGGATGGAGGCAACTCCTACGATTACAAGGAGATTTTTTTTTTTCTTGAGATATTAAAAAAAAAAAAAAGAAAACAACTTGAGAAATGAGCCCTGCTTACTGCTTAATGTGATGTACTCTCCCAGGAACATATTTTTCATTTTGGGAAGCTGTGCTAATATAAGAGCTTTGCATCTGTAGTTCTGGATTGATTTTGAGGCTGTCAAAATCACAAACACACCTTAATTCAGGCCAAGCTCTTCATCAGTTTCAGTTGTTTTAAGTTTCTTGCATAAGATTCAGTCAATTGAATGCCCAAGAAAATCAACAGTTGTGCATACAGTTATCTGCTCATTAAATGCGCTACTTTGTTGTCTGCTTTTTGGGTAGATATTTTAGCTCTGATGTACTGTAAGAAACAGAAAATCAGGCTCCAGTAGTTCTAGCATAGGACAAGTAGCAAGGCCTGCTTCCTCCTGGGCTGCAGTGCAGGTGTTGCCATGGTAACTTCTTAAATATCAATGATATTTAAGAATAATAATAAATATCAAAATTATTAAATATTAAAATGTGGGTCTGATGCCTACTGATTTTTGCCTTTTTTAAAAAAAAAAATGTATTCTCTGCATTCTTTATGCATATATTGGTAACTCTGTAGTCTATATTTTAATTTTTTTTCCCCTCCAGGACTCCCCAAAATCTATTCAGGACTCCCCAAAATCCATGTAGGACCATTCAAAATCCCTTCATGACCCCTTGACACCTTCCCCGTTCTCCCCTCTTCCCCCCAAAATTGCCCCAAGATGTTCCTACCACAGATTCTAATATTTTTTAAAAGTTTAGAAAAATTACTTTGGGGGGGGGGAAGATCCTTGGGAATTTGGGGGTTACAGAATGGGATCTGGAGATCCCAGTGGGGTCAGGGGAATTCGGACCCCATTTTTGTTCCCCTTGACCTTGTGAAACTTGGCCATGCTGGAGAAATATTTCTGGTTGGCCACATCCTGGCCAGAAAAAGTAACACCTTGATTGTCTATCATGAAAAATATTGTTGGAGGGCCTTTGTTTTTCCCAAAGTTTTGGTGACACTAGGAAAATACAGCCTTCCTGAACTGCCTGTGCTCTGCAACAAACCTGCTGCCCAAAGCCAGTAGAGGCTTTAAGACCCATTTCAAAGACATTACCACCCACACCTTCACCCATCAAATTGTTTGTAAAGACATTAGCTTTGCTCTCACTTCTGCCTGCATCACCCCCTGTGCTCCAGCTTGGTGGTTTTTGATAATTATGCTAATAAACTAAACTTGTAAAACTCTGTGTAGTCCTGTGGGAGGTGAACTTTTGTGGACATTTCTCCATAATTTCCTCTGGAGGCCTCCAATATAGAAGACCAGCTTTTTATACTACCAACTATACTAGTATGATCTTGAAAGTGTATGTTGTTTCATTTCTAGGTTGAAAAAGGTGTCAGGTGCAGACAGTTTCCCAGCAGAGACCTGGGAGACACTTGGTTCTGTCTGAGATACAGCCTCTGAGATCTATCACAGCCAGGCATCTTACTGAAAGCCAGTGGAATTAGGAGCTAAATGAGCTTTTGAAAAGTTAGTTCATTAATAGCACATTTTCTGAGTAGTTAATGCAAGTGGATTGAACAGTATGTGGAAGGGTGGCATGATTGGCCCTTAACTAAAATAGCGGTGGGCAAAGGAAGTATTTCTAGCCATGATCTAAGGGTTTCATTGTCCAATCACCTCCCTATTCCAAATTATTCCTTGAACACCTCCTGACGGCAGCTGTTGAGGGAAGGAGGAATGTTTCCAAACCTGTGCTATGCAAGAGATTCATAGGCTGCCTCAGCTGACTTCCAGTTGGTTCTCACCGAGGTCTCAAGCAGACTTGGCGCAGGATATGGGTGGCTGATGGGAAAAGGCAGCACATCTGTCTTCTGCAGACTTTAACCCTTGAAGCTGTTTGTTTTTGGTGGAATATGAGACCCCTGCCACATTAAATCTGTGTTTGCTTTCCCAGAACACAGGAAAGCTGGCTCCCTGGCAACTGTTATGGTTCCATTAAGATCTGAGATTTTTATGGGGCAGAACATTTTGTGCTGTTTCTGGTGCCACTTGATATCCTGGTGATGGGACCGAAAAAACCCTGATCTGTTTGTGTGTACACATGTCCTGTTTGAAATGGGGATTGCAGGGATTATTTCCCTCAATATGGTAACTGGCTACTAAGAAACACCAACCAAAAGCAGCATGGTTTTTAATGTTCCCACACGCCCTCTCAAATGCTCTACCTGTGCAGCCTTCTGAAGGTTCTCTTTAAAGCAGGCAGAGCAGGTGTTGGAATAACACCCAGGCTTTTCCCCTGGTCCTTCAAGAGGATTTACTGTGGTCTCCCTCCGAAACAGAGGTCAGACCAAGTGAAATCCACACAAGAATTATTGACGACACCTGCTCTGCCAGGACAGAACAGAAGAAAATTTTGAACAGTGGGGACAAAAGGCTACAAAATCCCCTCACATGAACTTGTCAGGCCCATGAATGGAGCAGCTCAACTTCCTGACACTTCTCTGACCAGATGTAATGTTTTCAGTTGTTCCAGCTCCCTGGAATAGCTGCATGACACAGTGACCATGGAGATTACCTCTGTCTGGGTACCCAGAGGGCCCATTAAAAAAATTGTCCACAAATCAGAGGGTGCCTCTGGAGACCTAGAGGGAGATGGTTTACAGGACTTTTGGCTGGTGAGCTCATCAGGTGAAGAGCTTGAGGTGGCTGGCACTCACTGTTTGCTGGTCATTCTCTGACCCTTCATCTTCCCTCTGAAGCCTTCCACATCATATCTCATGGGAGCACTCCAAAGCTCACAACGTTTTTTTGACTGTGCTAGTGCAAAGTTGCTTGAGCACTGTGTGTTGTGTTGAAAATGGCTGCATACCAGTTCAAGGACTTTTGTTGGCCCGAGTTCCAGATCTGCTTGCTTGCAAGTGATACAAATTCTGAAACAAAGAATATGAAATGATGCCCTTCAGGTACAGGTACCTTTTTATTGTAGGTTAGAGCAGGTTATAGAAGGGAAGGAAATGTAAGGCTAGGGTATTTCAGGTTAAACAACCAGCTCTAGTTAAGTGTCCAATGCATGTTTTGGCAAAAAAATCAAGCTTTGCTGCTCCTTTATTAATTAGTATCTGAGTTCTCTACACCAGTTATATGTACATTATTTCAAGTGTCAGTTCACAGAGAGGGTTTGTTTGCATTCATTGTCATGCTTGCTCTGTGTCATAATTTTCATACTGTTATAGGAACGAACTTGTTTGAACATTCCTAGTTGAGCGTAAAAAAATATTTTCCCATGAGGATCATCTTTTTGGCAAACACTTATGTGAAAAGGAACTGCTGTGGAGACTGTTCTTCGTGCTTGCGAAGATTTTACTTTGAAATCCCTTCATAATGAAGAAAAAAAAATTCCAGCATCAGTTGTGATACAGAAGATCTGCAGAAATACAGGCTTCACCCAAGTGTCTGCGGTATTGATAAACAGCACTGTGTTTTCCAGGATTCTTGGGAGTGAAGCTGAAGTTAAGGGTCATCTTTTTCAACAATGTCTGAAGAAATCTCATGACCTGTTTGAACAACCAGGATGTGCTTTTTGGTTTTGCATGGGACAATCACATCTTGTTTTGTGATGATTAATAACTGGGAAGATTTGATGCCGGTTTCTTGGGATAGAAAGAGCTCTGCCAGGTTCAGTTGTTATATGCTAATTTTACTAATGTAAGCATTGACTTAATGACCCTGTTAGTGTGTGATTCTGTCACTGTAGCTGAAATCTGGTGTGCTTTTAGTTTTGGTTTGTCAGGTAACATCATACTGAGGAAAAGCTGCATTTTGTCTGGGATCCTGAACACGGTTTCCCCTGCTTTGTTTTTGATGTGGGGTCTGTAGGAGGTCAGTGGGGATGATGGCTGGGAACAAATGAAAGTGTGCCAGTCCAGAAAGCTGCAGTGCAGTAATTGAGCATCTGTTGCTGTAATGTGTGAATGCCTGGCATGCTGGGAGCTGGGACACAGATCGTTGCTAGCTCCTTCCCAAGGTTATTTCGGAAGTGCACAGAACAGCTGGCAAGGTCTGGGGCAGATTTAACTCTCTCGTGGCTTCCAAGAGCTGCATTAAAAACTAAGTGTACATCAAGAAGAAGTTTTTCCCAGCATAAGGGGTTTTTTTCACTGCTGTAACTCATGTTTGACCTCAACACTAAATCACTTGGTTACCATCTGAACAAATTACATAGTGTGAGAGATGCAAAAACAGAAAATAGAAAACTGCAGTAAGTTTTGATGGGGCTGAGTATTAGTTTTTGAAAGAGAATTGTTGACCAGAACTGAGCAAAATGATGAGATGTTTACTGGGAACTAACATTACAGTATAGCCAGACATTAACTGCCCTGGAAACAACCTGCAGGCTGCAAGGAGAAAAGCTTTCATCAGTCATCACTGTGCTATCCAACTAGGTAACTGAGGATACAGCTTGCCATTCTTCCTACAAAAGGCTTAGTTGAAAACTGCATACTGTCCGCTAATAAAATGTAGACTGTAACATCTTTTTCCTTTACATTTGATCTGAACTTTTTAGCTGTTTGCCAAACAGACTTGGTATAATGAAATATTAATAGGCAGGAGAAAGTGCCATTCATATGGGAAACTAAGTGCAAATGCTACTTAATATTCTATTAGACCTGTCTTGTTTCTCTACAATTCAAATGTGGCAGTAGGATTAGTTGTTGAGAAGCTACAATGTGAAGTCATGGAGACAGATCAGTAAGTCAAGTGAAACACAAAAATGAATAGTGTTGGTATTTTTCATGGCTTCTTAGGACTGTAGACTTAGCATCTTTGAAACTTGAAATTTCTTATTTTAGCGGCATGTTTTTATTCAGGTAGAGAAAAATGAGTAAGTCAATGTGGATGCTTGCTGTTCTCAACAAAGAAGTTGCTCATGGATGTCCCCCCTTTGTTGCACTTTCATATGGCTTGAGACGATCCTTGTGTCATAAAAAAATCTAAGGAGATGAGCAAATCAAGGTGTTCACAGAAGCTAAGAGAAACTGCATCAAAGAGATGAGGCTATCATTCAGCATTCATCTGTTGGGTGCTTTTTATTAGTTGCTAATTATGTAGTATCTTCTGCTGCCCAGTTTGCTTCGAGGCAAAGCTGCAGTATGCTGTCTAATTCACAAAAGGCTGTTCATGCTGTTCATCCTTTAATGTTGAATATCATCTTATTTGCAGTGGGTTGATTTTTTGTTTTGTTTTCTTTTTCTTTTTTCTTTTTTTTTAATCCTTAGGTAAGTTTCCTGTCTTCTGATAGTATCTCAAGTGTTGTTTGAGCGAAGGGAATGCATCTTGGCTGGTAATTACTCCACAGTAATCAAAGCTGATTTTCTCTGTAGGTGTTACATAAACACAATGCTGGCCACAGCAGAGCTCAGTTTCCCCATGACCCGGTCCTGTAGGCGTTCCTTTATCTGATGGATGGCCTTACATCCCACTGTTCCACATTTCTCTGGTGTCTCTGTTGACAGCTGTGCTGACTGTTAAGAAGCATGAGAATAGTGTGGTGCTGCAAACACTTTTGCAGTAGAATTGTTTCTTTTTCACTTTTTCTGTCTCTAGAAGAGAAAGTTCCTTTCAGCGCTGTGTATAGAAATATATGTTCATTTTATGCCAAGGGCTTATTCTCTCCTGGGTGTTCGTGTTTGACCTGAGACATGAGAACTGGATCCCCACATCAGGAATAAGTTGAAAGTATAAACCAAATTGTTCAGTCAGCGTAGGCTATGGTTTCTAAACCAAACTGAAATATGGTGGTGGTTCTCTGGTGGTTGATGGAGGCTTGTTGACTGCATTTCAATTTATTTTAGCTTTATTTTTGCTGCTCTAGGCTCTATTTCTCCCTGTTCTCCCTGTTTTGAAACCTTGCAGATTGCTTGCAACTGTTTTTCTATGAATAAATTGTAGGTTTTGGAAAAAGACAAAAAGATGAAACATAGTTTGTTATTTTTCATCCTGCCTCTGCTGTAAGGGAAATATAAGCAAAACACACATTTTTCAGATGTCATAGTAATTGTCAGCATGTGTTTTCCAGCACCTCCTATATGAGCAACTCTACCTTGTCCTTTCATTTTTTCCTCAGGTAGTCTGAGGTCCACCTTGCCAGACTGAAACCCATTAGGCACATGTGTGATGTGTGTACAGTTTGTATTGATATTCTTCCATAAACTTGGAACTAAAAGAAATGCTGAGGTATTGACAAATCTCAGAAGAAATTCCTGTGTTGACTTAATGCTCAGTGATACAGAAATGTTTCCAGTGTACTTTCCATGAAATGATGCACTGGATTTCTTTCTGTATGAGCATGACAGTAAAGAAGAGGTTTTGTTTGTTAAAGGTCAGATTATATAAAAAAGGATGCAGTGTTTGGGAGGGATTCTTCTTGCACATGTGCACTTTTACTGGGTCAGATGTGGGTGGCCTGCGTCGATAAAATCAAATATCTGAGTAGGCTGCTTGTGGACTGCTCAGTAAACAGCTCAAGTACTGTGTCTAGAAGTGCCTTAAAATACAGTCATGTAATATTTTTGGCTCAGTAGATTGCGAAATCTTTGGTAGATTCTTTACATGGATCTGTTTGCTCTAACCATACTCTTAAATCTCTGTAGCATTATTGGAAAAAAGTCTCTCTGGTAACACTGAAAGTCATTTATTCTCTCTTGATCAACTTTTCCTTTCATTCTGTGTATCAAAACCCCTTAAAAGGGCTATAATGGGTCAGATTATCAGCATATTAATGCGGTACTCTCCTTCATAACAGCCTTCATATTATTTGCTTCACTTAAATTTTCTTCCTCTACATCTGCAGGATGTTGCAAACAACAGGCAGCTCTATTTTCAGACACAGAAAACTTTCACAGCTTACTCTACTTTTTTTTTTTTTTCCATGGTTGATGTGATGATAACTTGATGCTTTCAGGATAGCTCAAAATACAGATAACTTGGTATGCACCATTTTTTTGTGAGGGAGGAAAGTACAAAGATGTGTTTCAGGAAACTGCGAACACCTGGGATTACTTTTCTATGTATTGGGCGTGTCTTTTTTTGTTGTTGTTTGTTTTTTTTGTTTTTTGGTTTTTTTGGCTTTGTGAGTTTTGTTTGGAGGAGGGGTTTTGTGGTTTTACTTGTTGTTGTTGTTGGTTGTCTGATTTCAGGCACATGGATTTTATAAAACAGGCTGAAATTTGACTTTGAGCTTGGTATTTGAGGAGCTGCTGCTCCTCCACAGTGATATTAACTCATTGGTGAAGAAAGAAAACATAAATTTTCCTTTTTGATACATCAGCCCAGTACAATGGGCTACCAATATTTTAAATATTGGTAAATATTTTAAATATTAAAAAAAAAAGGATTTGCTCACCTACTTATACTCCTACCTACAGTTCAGATGTTTGCTTATCAACATCTGATTACCACAAAGCTGAACTAAAATCTTCTTATACAGTCAGTGAAAAATAATCTTTTTGGGTCTTCCACTGCATGCTTCCTTGGCATGCCTTTTTTGAGGGGGAGGGGATATATTCTGTCTGGCACAGTGGTAGAAGCAGAGTCAAGACTGGAAACTAAGTTTGGTATTCCAGTAGTGTGAACCATGTGACAGAAGAAAACAGGCACAATTCATGACTATTTAGTGGCACCAGCTGGAATTTATTTTAAGCTGATGCGGTTTAAACCGATCCTAAGTGGATTTAGGCACATTGATCTTAAGTGAAGAGCAAAACTATCTATGTCACACAATGCTAAAGCTGGAACAATTTATCTAGGTTCCGGTTTGTGTTGTCAGCACGGTGTTTGCAGCTGTTCTTGTTTTTCTTTATTTTATAATGGAGCTCATATTCAGTGTGGTTGCTGTCTTACAAATTTTCTTCCACTTGCACCCATTCTTAGGCTGCCTCAGAAGCCTCAGTTAATGGGGGCTGCCTGCAAGGAACGTGCTGTGAGCTTGAACAGGCAGGGGGAGCCTCCAAGAGGCAGGTGAAAAACAAAAATTGAGTTTAAAAAGCTCACAGAAGGAAAAGGTTTGGGCTGAGCCAGTGTAAAACCCTGTCTGGGTCAGGATCACATCACAAGAGTTCTGGACACATTTTAGCTTTTAATTTAATGGAAACTCGAAGAGGAAAAGGCAGTTTTTAAAAAAATAAATCTTTGCATTAATAAAATGAAGTGTTTTGGAAGCTGTACCCTGGGGGTAGCAGCCACCAAGAATTAAAGAATTAAATTTAAACCAACCAAAGAAACTCAAATCAATTTACTGGTACTTTTAGAATAAAAGCAACGAAACTAATCCAAAACCCATTCTCTTGGATGCAAAGTTGTCTGAGCTTTATGTATGACATGGCTTAGTATCATCCATGGAAATCAATAGGAAGTATACTTGTTCTCAGCTGGATGTTATCAGCTCTGATTTTTTTGCAGAATTCATCAAACACTGAGGCAGGAATCAGGATGAAAATCTAACTTCCTGGTTAAAGCAGCAATAAACCTCCCCATAGCTGTAATAATAAAGTTCTTTTCTGATTTAAAAGAACAGCATGTTGAAGCATTAAATTTTCTGGATGAAGAAAAGACATTATAATAAATGAAATTAACTTAGAAGCTTCTGATTTATAGTACCAATGGATACAAAACTTTAGAAGAATGTCTTGTTTAGAAGCTTAGAATTAGAGTATCAGTTTTATTGTGGGAAACCATTTCTTTGCAAAACTGAAAAGACAAATTCCTTCCTAGATTTATCATCTATTTATTTTTCCTCTTATGATTCAGACAAATCAAAGGTTAAAAAGTCAGCATTTCATGCTTGAAAAGCCGTGAGTCAGCTCACTTTAAGAAAAAATAAAATCATACATTCAATGAGAAATGGCACTCTAGACTGCCTCTATTATACAGAAGCCTTAAGAATTGCTGGTTCTTTTCATGCACACGCACGGACATTTATCAGCTGGCATTTACTGTGCTTTCCTTCCAGGGCTTACTGCCCTTCTTGTGGATGCCAAGCAAGATTAACTTTTCCCACAAAAAAAAGAGTTATGGGGCAGTAAGGTCAGCTGAGCTGCTTGGAAGGAGGAGTGTTGTCAGTCTTTTACTAAGTAAATGTGTCTTTAAACTTCACTGCCTTCACAAAGAGCTCCATAGGAAATGTACAGCACCAGTTAATGCTATTTAGCAACTACTGCTCTCTGAAGAAATCTCCTGATTTATTTTCCTCTGCACTCAGTTTCTTCATTGTACTTTTCAGTAGCGTGTCTGATTGCTTTGAATGAAAGATTAATCATGTTTTCTTCCATTTCCTATGCAGAGCTGATAGTATTTTATGAGCACGTAACTTATTATTTCCCTGTCCCTTTATTTCTATGTATGTGTGACAATAAGAAAACCCAACAAAAATTATGTATATAAACTTTAGATATAATTTTTGTGCTGGATTCCCTGGCTTGCAAACTTCTGTATAATGGAAATAGTGTTAAATATTTTCTTTAATAAAGGACTGTGCAGTTGCAAGTGTTTTATAAACAAGCCTATTCAATTCCATTGACACACAGATTATACTGATGGAGCAGAATTCTCCAGTGTTAAATACTGCTGGCATTTAGCCTGTAGAGGTTTTAGTGGGGTTTCAGATCCCAATGATATATGCCTTTTTTTTTT
>VWZN01000383.1:372559-394086 GCA_013396955.1 Regulus satrapa | reverse complement strand
AGTATGTCAAAATAATGTGCAATTTAAAAATCTAAACATAGTAGTTAGGACACAAAATACCAGTTTTCATTTCTAAAAGGATTTACACCTCTGAGCTGTTTTGATCATTTCTTATATTCCATTTGTACAGGTAAAATGACTACATTAAAACTCTAATGAAAAAACTCTGATACATTTGTGTCGTGCAAAGGTAAAGTGACTCTAGTAATTGGAAAACAGAAAATAAACACTGCCTAGATGAATAGTTGAAATAAATATTTGAATTTATTTAGTATGAAAATAAATATTCTGCCTAGCTGATGAGCCCAACTGTACATCTGAACTGTTGAAAGCTCATTGTTAGTTGATGACAGTGATGTATATTTGCCAAGTTTGCCTCCCCATTAGAAATAATGTAGTAGTGCTCTTCATGTCCTTTCTAAGGTGCTTCAGAAACTGGATCTGGGATCACAGTATAACTCATGTTGCAGATTAGTATTTTATCTAACTATAGTTCAAATGTTTCCCTGGATTAAGTAGAGCACAAATATTGTTCCCTATTGGCATACCCAGAGAATGCTCCGGGGTTGTGTGCTCCAGTACCTGAGGGCTGCTTGGTTAGGAGGTGCAGGAGAAGTTTTTCAGGAGTAGAAAAGCAAATTTTGGGCCTGTTGCCAGCTTTGTGACCCTTTGCCTTCTGCACTCTGCTCTTATACCTGCAAACTGCTCTGTTTGTGCTCAGCTGGATATCTGATTTGATGCAGGTGCTTCATGCCTGAAAGTCAATTTTGTGTCAGAGTTTAACTGAGAAAAGGGTTAAAGGAGAGGCTGTTTGAGTTTATGCCTGATTTAGGTCAGCTGTCCCACATTTGGGAGCACAAGCACCAGACAAGAGACCCTGTTGTAAGCAGTTAAATTTTTTTTTCTTTTTTTTTTTTTTTTGCTACCTTCCCACTCTGATAAACGGAGGCAGTTCTGACTGAACTTTACTCTTGCATCTGGCTCATATGCCTCTGTAGTTTGGCTCGGCCAAGACTGCCCTTTCTAAAATGGTTCATGATTTAAGCTCCACATACAGCAGTAAAAAGAAAAAACAACTGAACAAGCGGGTGATGGATCCTGAGATGAGATCATTGGGCAAGATAATGAACAACTCCTTTCAGAGATGAAATAGTACTGTAATTCCAGCAATGTTCTGGCTATCAGAGTTGAACTACTATTGCCTTGGAGGTTTTCTAATCAGCCTGCTGGAGTGCAGCCTCCTGTCTGCTAAAACACTCCAGTTAAGCGACTGTCTTGGTGCAGTTATGCTCCATTATCAGACACTTGCATTCACTGTAGGCAGAGACACGAGGGCACTGTTCTGTGAGGGGATAATCTCAACTGGACAGGCAAGTCAGCATTCACAGAGAAGACCAGAAAATGTGGAAGGGCGAAAAAGACTCTCTTGAAACCTGGCTGAGTGGCCACTTTGTTGCCCATCTCTGGACCTGCTCCAGAACCTCAGTTTTCCTCCCTGAGCTGAGGGGCCCAGAGCTGGACACAGCACTCCAGTTGTGCCCTCACGAGTTCCCAGTACAGGGGGACAATTGCTGCCCTGGTCCTGCTGGCCACACTGTTTCTGAAAGATGCCAGGGTGCTGTTGCCCATCTTGGCCACCTGGGCACAGATGGTTCATGTTCAGCTGCTGTCAACCAGCACCCCCAGGTCCTTTTCCACTGGACCATTTTCCAGCCACTCATCCTTCAGACTCTGGTGCTGCCTGGGGCTGTTGTGACCCAGGTGCAACCCAGTACTCGGTCTGGTGTAACCTCATGCTGCTGGCCTCAGCCCGCTGGTCCAACCTGTCCAGATCCCTCTGCAAAGGCTTCCTACCCTCCAGCAGATTGACACTCCCATCCAGCTTGGTGTCATCTGCAAATTTTTTAATGGTAGAGTCAATCTCCTCATCCAGATCATCATTACAGATATTAAACAGGACAAGAAATGCTGGACATCTCTCTGGTCTTGTGCAATCTGTTGAAGCTGCAGGTTCATCAGTGAAAATATGTGCTTGAAATGCTCATCTTTCCAGTGCTTTACATACCTTATATTTTGTGCTCCTACTTTGGTGCTGTAACTGTAGCCCTTGTTAAGTCTAAAGTGGCAACCATTTTCCATATATGTGGTGAAGTAAGATTGAAAAAATCAGACTACTAATCCAGACAAGTTTGAGGAAAAAAGGTTATTCTCAAATTGTTCTGACTAGTGAAGCTGCTGCTTTTTGTCTGTGTGCTTTGGATGAAGGACAAACAGTAGCTGGAGGGGCCAGACCAAGACTGTAATAAAGTAATGGATTATCTCAGGTTGGAAGGGTCCCATAAGGATCATCAAGTCCAATTCCCTGCTCCTCACAGGACTATTTAAAATTAAACCACATGACTAAGAGCATCATCCAGGCACTCCTTCAACTCTGTCAGGCTTGGGGCCATGACTGCTTCGCTGGGGAGCCTGTTCTATGGACCACTCACTTTCTCACTGGACCACTCTCTCAGAATCTTTTCCTGATGTCCAGTCTGAACTCCCAGGAGCAAGGCTCAGCTGATGTTTGAGCAAAACAACTGTTAAGATGTACATTTGATGGAATTTAAAACACTCCTGTGGGTAGCAGACATACCTTCTGGGTCTCAGAAATTTGTCTAGCTATACTTATTCATGTTTGTCTTGTCTTCACCAATTATTGCCAGTTGCTGTGTTCTCTTTTAACACAAGTTCATTCGTAAATATTTATTCTCTGATGAAATAGTTTTGTGATGACTGGATGTTGCTTAGTTCTTCTCTTCACTATGCTTTACCAAATGTTTCAGCTCTATGTTGTTTCCACTGTATTCTACTGTTAATACAGTTCTTGTGCAAGATGGTATTTTTTTTACCAGTAATTTGTTGACCCTTTTTCCATTATCTCCTACTTTTTTCTCATGAATCATGCTTCAGAGTCTACAGAAAATTCCTAATTTTACTTAGACATAAAATCGAGTAGTTCCTTGGAAGCTTCCAGGGTCAGCTCCCATGATTTTCAACCATGCTCTGAAACAGTTTTTACATTTTCAGGCTTCTATTTTTCAGTTCTATGTATGCTTGCTGTATTATATAGCCTTAATCTAAAGGTTAGCATGAATGCAAGAGCACTGATTATTTCTGTAATAGGGATGGAACAAGTATTTTTGGAAACAAAGTGAAGTGAGCAGTTCATGTATCGATAATGCAAGTCTAACCAAAAGCCACTTGCTTGTGTGAGTACCAGTCTTAGTGTGACATTTTGTAAAGGCTAAATCAGAAGAAAACAATTCAACATACTTGAGTGAATTCTGATATCTGTGCTTTACTACATCTTTTCAGAACTGTGGATGATCTGGGCTCCAGCTTGCTGGGGCACAAAGGTACTACTAATTACTGAGGAAAATGAATGTCAGTACGTTGTTGTAAGCTAGTGAGGCTTTCAGAAGTCATGTTTAAACAGTAGGTTCTTTTAAAAAAGATTTGGTTTACGCTTCTCTTTCTTTAAAGCTAAGGTAAACCTTTACCTCTTTGGAGACACTGATATGAAGCAGGTTCAGGCTGTGGCTCTGATGTTGGTGTTTTGTGAGTTTTCTTACAGTGAAAATGGCAGTGGAGAATACTCAGTAGGGATAAAAATAGAATTTCCAAAGTTTTACGCAGATGATCACTGAATGCTGCTTTTGCAGAGGACAGCTTAAGATGTGTTTTATAGTCCTGCTCTCTTTGTGTGAGTTTCCTGGATTGTCTGACCCTTCTTAAGTCACTCAGCTCAAAATGGATCCACCAGCTGATGGATTCTGCTGGTAAAGTCAAGAAGATGAACTGCACTCTTGCATTCATCCGTGTGCCACCAGCTCAGCTGAACTACCAGGCATCACTATCAGCCCTTAAAAGTAGAGCTCTGGAGCTGCTCTGTGTGATGTCACTTATGGAGGGAGGCTTTTGTGCTGCAGAAGAAGTGGATCATAAAAATTACACGTGACAGCCAGTAGGGAAACTCAGCTACTGCAGAGGCAAGGCTGAGTAACTCTGAATAACACTGGTGAAATATTGCTGCTGATACAAACAGGAGGCCTGGAGGCTGATCGTGCAGACACTTGTCTGTATATGCTTTTTAATACAAAGAAGTAATTTATCAACAGGAGAAGCTTCAAATGTCGCTAGGAGAGCTCTGCAACAAATGGCCCATAATCAGGGTGCTGATGTGAATGTGTGCATGGAATTTAGTCTAATTAGCAAACACACAGCACAGCATGCAAGTACAATTATTGCCTGTATAGGAAACCATGGCCACTGAATGTTTCTTCTTTTCACCATCTGGAAAGCGGGCACATAAGTTCAGCTATTGTTTTACTAATACCTGTGAAAGCTAAGACAGAGCACATAATAAATTAAAAAGGTTTTGTGGGAGTCTTGCCAATGTTGTCTATTCCTTGAAAAATGGTAAAGGAGGAGAAGGTTTGCATTTTTTGGTAAGGGACTTTGGGCTGGGAGGATAATTAGCTATAATTTTCCATTAAGCATTGCTTGAAGTTGGAAGAGGAAAGAAAATGGAGAGTCCTAACATAGAAGGATGCTCAGGTCGCATAATGCAGACTGCAAAGTTCTTAGGTTATTTTATGTTATATAGGGTTATTAATGCTACATAAAATTATGTTCTAGTATACCCCTAAAATCAGCTGTTGAAACAGGTTTACTGTTGTTCCCACTGATAAGGAAACTTCCACTGTAGAAATCTGTATTAATGAAAGGTGAAAAGTTCTGTGTTTTTAGGGGGGCTTTAATGTGGTAGAGACCCCTTACAGAACTCCAAATAAAATGGTAATAATAGATCTAGAAACATAGAGATGAAGAATAGGTAGAAACACTTTTGATGGGTGTCTGAAATATTAGGTCATTGTTGTAAGGGGGAAAAAAGTGGGGAGAAGGTTTTTTCTGTATTTAATAAATAAGAATTTGTATGGCACTATGAGTATTGGATTTTCATCGTAGCTAAGGTAAACTTTTAAATCACTGTCAATGGTATCAGAAATATGAGTTTTTGGCTCCTTGGTAAAAAGCTGTGTCAAATGTTCTTTCTGACCACGACAAGCCACACTTTGGTGCTTGGCAGAGCAGAGGTTGCGTGCTGTTCCAGTTACACAGCAGCCCTGGACTCAGAAATCCTGTTTTCATTTTCTGCAGGCAGTACTGGATGTGCAGAATGAACAGGATGATGGACTCATTGCCATTGAGTAAATGGCCAACCAAATTATGTCTAGAACATAATTACATTGTTATAACATATGCTTTTATTTTATTTTAAGACTGGCCTTTTACATTTGCTGTTCTTGTCATGACACAGACAGAAGAGAAGCTTATCTGAAAGTCTGCATGATGCACTGAATTGTTGAATCCATTTTAGAGTAAGAGCAGAACTGCTGTGCAGAGCAGTGTTTTAGCATGTGGCACAGAATGCATGTATTGTCTTGACAGTTTCTGTTGTAAGCATTTTGCTTGTTAGTACACTGTCCCAGGGTGGCACATGGCGAAGAAGACAATATACCTGTCTAGGAAATAACTGTTTCCTATTTCCCAAAGCCCCAAAGCAGAAAAATGAAGTTTTTACCAAAGAATCATGGCTGCATTTAGATTGGCTTTTAAAGTTGACTCCTCTGTGTGACTGTAGTAAAAGAATACACTGCCTGTGTTGACAGAGAGGCTATAGCATTCACGAGGAATGCTGAGCTTTTAGGTTGTATAAATGAGTAATGTCTTGCAACAGTTGGCCTTGACAGCCTTACACTTTCTTAAGCAGATTTACAATCATCTGATATTTGCACACCTCCTTTCAACACTTAAAGCATCAGCTTCTCTTTAGCCACAGTAAATCTAGAGCTATTCTTTCAGGAGGAAGTTCCCCCCAAGTCACTTCAAGGACCTGAAATGCCAAGTGAGCACCTTAATGAAAGGGATATTTCTTAGTCCATCACCAGCTCTGTCAGAAGAGAATATTTGTACTCTTATTTGGCCAGCAAGAGTCTAATAATAGCAATTTCCAGATAGAAAATAGCTGAATGCTGATGCTCAGCTTTAATTAAGTATGCTACCTCTAGCTTAGCTATTCTAACAGGCTTAGGTGAAGAACTACCAAATAATTAAAGGGATAAAGTAGAGTAATGACTAAGAGTTATAATAAAGAACCAAGTCTGGTTTCTTTTAATTGTGAAATGTTTTTCTTGTTTTTGTGTGTGGATTTGAACATTCCAGCCTTTGTGGCTCAGTTCACTCAGCTGAAGAAAAAAAATTGTTAAAATGCTTCTGAAGAAGTGAAAAATAGTTGACAGAAACCTTACAAGACCTTCTGGGTTGTTTTTTGTTTTTTGTTTTCTTGGTTTTTTTTGATGTTGCCACAGAGAAAAACATGTTATGGTGATGGGTATGGATGAATTTTTGAAAGGATAGCACTTAGATGGCTGCTGCAAGGACAATTAACAGTTGCTGTGGGTTTGATCACAAAGAAATCTGAAAATTTGTTATGGTTCTGTGACAAAGCAAATTGTGGTAATTTGTTACCAGAACTCTCTCACACTGTAGTTTTCACATTCACTTTTTCATAGTGCAGTTGAAACTTAAAAAAAAAAAAGTTAAACAAAAAACCTCCAAATGAATATCAGTTGTAGCTAAAAGCATCGTTGCAATTGTACAATTCCCAAGAATTTAGAGACCATGGAGCAACATCATGATTTGATTCAGACATTTCCAGACTCTGGACAATGAACCACTTCCAATCTTCCCCTTTGTTATCCAAATTTTAATTTCATGCTTTGTAAAATTGCTGTGAGATGCTAATTATTACCTCATGGTCAGCTTTGGACCAGCTCTGATAGTGCTGTGGTCCCAATGGTTTTCAGGAGCATAAAACATACTCTAGTGCTTTTTTTCCATCAAAATAAAGTCTTGCAAGGAACACATCTTCATGCTAGTGCTCCCACTGTATTGCTGTATTCTAAGAAAAAAAAAAAAATCCCACAGGAAAGCCACGCTTCAAAGAAGCTGAGCAAGGGGAGATCAAACACAGATGCTATTAGGGCAAGATTCCATTTAAAAAGAAGGAGAACACCACCATCAAGAGAAGTTCAGCAGCATGGATTCAGCCTTTCTCATATTTTTTCCATTCTTCTGGTAATAAAATAATTGCAGTAGCTATTTAAATATGTACTAAGTCTTTCTATCATGTCCTGAGGAAATGGGAGAAGGGTAAAAAACAGAGGGATAGTCCAGAGGAAAATGAACAATGGAATAGCACAGAGGGAAGTCACTGTCTACTTAATTTCACTCTGCTGCAAACTATTTAGGGCTTTATAGTTTGACAACAATGACAACATCAGTTCCCACTGATCAAACCTTAGACTTGTGCTTTAACTAGTTCACCACTGGCAAAATAAACAGGAGGTTGTGATCAAGTCATGTGTTATGTCTTGTGGCACAGCTGAGGTACACAGAGGTACTCTGCAATTGTACAAATAATCATGACAAGATAAAGAAAAGGATCCCAGATGAAAATAAGGACAAGTTTTTTATTTGCTTAGGAGTGAACTGTAGTTTTTTACTTTTTTCTGACTTGTGTGTGGCTGAATTTAAAAGTCCTTACACACCAGCAATTTTCAGACCCAATTTATGATCTGAAAAACATAGCTATGTGTGGATCTTGGTGTGGCCTATTTCTAGTCGTAGAAAGGGAAACTCCAGTGTGAGGTTTTTCAGCACCTCAGGCTGCAATTGTCACCAGTGTGTGTTCTCATTTAATGAGGCATTCAGTACTTTATCACAGAAATGGGAGGGTTGTGCACAGTTTGTACTACTGAAATAACTGTCAAACGTGTTCATGCTTGACAGCTGAATCTGAATTAGTGGTGACCTGTCCTGATGAAGCAAACAGCTGGCTTTGCTTGACAAGCTGGAAAAAAATATATTTTATTTTTGTTACAGCTTCAGAAATATCAATTAAGTGTTGGAAATGTGCTTGAGGCTATGAAATGGCCACTTTGATCCAAGATTCCTTGTTGTTTGGACTTGTTCAAGTGTTGAAGTTTGGTATGGCCCTTTGTGGGGACAGCCTGAATAGAAATAGCTGTTTTAGACAACAATTATTTTCATCAACACACCTGATCATTGAGGCATAGGTTTTCACTTGGATTCATTTCACTTAATTTTAGATTAGTTCACTTGTCCTTTTTGCTTGATCACTGGATTTATCTCACAAGGCAGAAATGGTGAAATAATTATAGAAGGGATGTTAAACACTGGATATACAAGTTGTGTGGAAAAAGGCAGGAACCAAGTGCCCTGAACATCTCAGACTGGCCTGGGAATCTTGGGCTTGGTGAAAGGAGGGTAAGAAGAGTTGGGAAATTTTCAGTTTTAGAAAAATGGTGTGTGATAAACATTCTGAGAGATTGTAGGTATGTAAGTTGTATCAGTGACTTACATGGTTTCCTGGGACTGCTGCTTTAAGGAAGCAAATTGGTAATTTTAGGAAAGAAAAATGTGGTCTACCAAGAAAAGACTGAAGAGAGGTGTGAAGGAAAAAAACAAACGTTGAAAGGGTCCAGGTGACATTGGAAACCACCAGACCATGCCCGAGTGCTTCATCATGTCCCTAAAATCTCCCCCTTTCTAGTTCAGTTTATATCCTTCATGGAAATTGGAAATCCACCCTTGAAAGATATTCAGAAATCTCTCAGGATTTATTGTCTGATATTGCAGTAATGTTTTTTCCCTGGGCTTGACAAACACCTCAGAAAAACCCCAACCCCTCAAAACTGCCTCAAACCACTGGAGTGTTTGCATCCTGTTCTTGTCAGTGAAATAAAAATATTTTTATTTGACTGAAAAACTGCTAAGTAGAAGTACCCAAAGCAAATCAATCCTTCCTAAAAATTCAGGAAACAAAATTGAATTGGATATTGAATTGTGGCCATCCTGCCCATATTAGGAAATCAATTACTGCTTTTCAGCAGCCAATCTATTTGGAAGTCGGTTAAATTGTTTACTTTTCTATCCAGGTGATCTCTTTCCTGCCCGTTTTGTCACAGTTATCACCGGTTGCATCTCACCCCATGCTCATAACAAAATGTGTCATGCATCATCTCATACACAAAACGTTTGGTTTTTCCATTAAAAGTGAACAGCCAGTATAAAATAAATGCCTTTTTTCAGCCTGCAAAGAATATAAGCAGTTATTAGTTGACAATAATATTTACAAATGCAACTCACAGAATTACTGATGTCTCAGCCTGCACCACGAAGGAGTACCCACAAAATACTTGTAAAATGAGACAGTGTACTAAAATTCTATAATAGTAATTTGTGAGGTAAAGATCTGGTGAGTTTACCTTAAGATCTGGTGAATTTTCTTGTGGCCTGCTCCTGGTAATGTGAATGCTAATGGCTGTCTTTGTGACAAAGGTAAAGCAAGGACAAAAACCTCTTCCCTCAGTCTGCTAAAAGGATTTTCATGCTCTGCAATGTCATTGTAGTTTGGTTTGCTTTTTCTTCCCCAGGAAATGTCCAACTGATTAATGTAATTACATTTTACTAAAATCAACTGTGATTCACTCATATTAGATTTTTGCTTCGCTACTTCATCATATGAAGGCAAAGCTTATCATTCACCCTCTCAGTTATTCTCTTTACCAGTCCTGTGTTTCTTATCCTGGTTCAGTGTAATTAATAGAAATGTTTCTTGGTATAGAGAAAGGTCTGCAGGTGGTGTGCAAGAGCATTTAACCTTTGAGTTCATTTGAGACAGGGTGATGGATAAAGTGATTTAAAATATTTGTAAAACAGTATTAAAGCAGCAACAGTGCAGTGCACTTTGGCAGGTGGTACTGGGCCTATCTAGCAGAACATATCTGACTGAGCAGTAGTACAATGTTCTGCTTTTTCCTCTAAACCCTGATCTGTGTTGTGGATATCCATTTCCTCTTTGGGAGCCCCTTCCTCTGTCCTTTTTGCCAGTATATTTTAATAATCAGGGTGTTGCTGCAGGTAGATGCCCACAGATAGGTCAGTGAAGCACTGGCATATTTTAGTAGGGTTTTTATTGCCCTCCTGCAGCATTATAGCTGGTTCACAGGTTTTGAAGGAGTTTAGTTACTGAGTCCACTTCTCATTTGCTCTTTTGAGACTGTTTACCCCACAAAGTGGGACCAATACTGCATTACTTTTTACTTCCCTTTTTCAGGCCATCTTCATACCACCAAATATGGAAAAAAATGAGTTGTCTCTGATTTTTATGGTCTGGGTAAAAGTTGGCAAGGCATTATTTACTTGTGCTCTATACAGTTGCTTGAAGATGGGTTTCCTGATCTGTCGAGATGGGATTCACAGTCCAAATTCCTCTTTACTTTTTTTCCAGTGCAATGAGTGGGTGACTTCATCCTGTTTCCCTGCAGCAGAAAGTCCAGAACATAAATTACTGTGCCAGAATCTTTGAGAACTAAGCCTGGGTATCCTATAGTCATGTTATGCATATAAGGTTTTTGTTGCTTCCTAATGGAAGCACAACATGATGGGCATTGTAGCAACAGAGAGTCATTGTCCTGGAGAGCTTAAGTTGAAACAGATGTGTTAGAAGTGGGGGAGGAAGAAGAAAGACACAGAATAGCAGCATGGGTTTCCCAGATTTGCTTGGCTGGCAGAAACTTGGACTAGAACTCAAATCTCAAGGCCCCTAGCTCATTGCTTTTTTTGGGCTGGATCCTGCTCTCTGTTTATACCCCTCATGACATGTGTCTCATTTTTGAGACTTGCCAGGTAGTTTGAAGAAAATAAATTAACGGGACATGACCACTGCAGTATCCCTAAGTTCCCAAAACCACAATTACAATTTTTTTTAAGGGGGAAAAAAGTATCAGTGAGGTTTTGTTGTTGTTGNTTTTTGGGTGGGGGGGCTGAGGTTAGCATCCAGTGTTGCTGAAATATTCCAGTTACAGGATTGACTATGTTTGATTTGTATGTAAGCATCAGGTAGGAATGGTTTTACAGTCTGGGATGCATTTTCCTGCTGTGAAGTTTCCTCTTGTCAGCTCTGTTATCATGTTAGCAGTGTAGCAACTTGGTGGGAGTGGTGGGGAAGCCAGTCACAAGAGCATTTTCTGTTGCTTCTGGTCCCCAAGGTCTGGCAAGCAGGAAGGCTCGGGTTGCTACAAAGCCCTGGTCTGTGTTTGACAGCTTGGTTCTGGCTGAGAGCTGGCAAGGGTTTTGGCAGCCTCTCTGAAAGGGATTTGAATCCCACTGTGGGCTTAATGGTAGATGCAGTGTGATCTGGTTCCACAGAAAGTTTCTTTCCTTGTGTAACTGATTACATTTCCTCCTGCTCCGCAGTCTGCATTGTTTGTTCGCAATTAGATGGGTGATGGGGGCTGGGGTGAAGTAGGGCTCAGTAAGTATTACCATCACACAGCTCTTCTGTCACTTACAGGGACTAGTCTCTCATTTATTTTTGGCTGATGGCAAAAGTTTTACCTCAGAGTCAGAGATTTAAAAAATACAGCTTAATGGACATTTATTGTAACATCCTAGCCGGGGGTGGGGTGGGTGGGGGGAAGTGACTTACCAGGAAAAAGAGTCAAAAAGAGGAGAAGCTTTTAACTTGTTAGTGCTCAGAATTTCCCGTGAAAGGCTTGGTGTAGATGAGGCATATGATGCTTTTCCTCTGTCAGCCACTGTTGGCATGGAAAATGCTCTTTGCAGGTCTCTTTGTATGTGAACAATTTGTGTTTGTTTGCTGCCGCCTCCAAGTCTTTCAGAACTGCTTCTCCCGAAATGGAGATAAACAGATCTCTAGTAGCAAGGATAGAGGATGGGCAGAGACACGTGAGGTTGTGAAGGTGGTCAGATGCACAAGGAAAAGAAACCCGCGGGTACTTTCTGAAGTGCAATTTCTGCTAAGTATTGTTTATCTGGTTGTTTAGTTTCACTTGCTAGCTGTTGGGATTTGATATGCATTCCTGTCCATTAGTTTCTGTTCCCCTATACCTGATACAGACAGTGATGCACAGTGTGAGGCAGGTGTGAATCGCTGGGAGCCTCTGCCAGATCACTCCCTTGTTTTTCAGCATTTGCTGTAAAGTCTAAACGCTGGAATTGTATACTGTTGTGAAAGCCTTCCTCCACAGCACTGAAGAAGCTGGGAAGCAGCAAGTGTTGAGTGCTGTAGCTTGCTTGTGGGGGGCAACCAATAACCTCTGTGCTTGCAGTATGCACTGCAAAAATGAGGTTAAATTAAAAAGAAAATACCAACAACCCAACATAACCTGTGTGCCAGGTCCTTATATATGTATTTAATACAAAATTCACCAGTTCTGTTTAAATTGCATGATGAAATAGTGGGGCCAAAAAAAGAGGGATCTGTTTGTCATCCGTCCTGGATTATACAGCATGCAGTAGTAGTGCCCACTCTTTTTAAAAAGAAAGCATTATTCTGAGTACTTAAAGAAGGGAAGCATTTTTTTCTTCTAGAAGAAATAGTCTTAATTACCTCATTTTAACAAGAAGTGACCCATTTCGTTTCTGTGGCTGCTTGCCTAGAGGAGGAGGTCATTTGCCATGACACTTTGAAAAAATCTCTGGAATTAAAAACTTTGAGTACACAGGTCATCAGGCATACATTAGGTTCTGGAAAATACTCATAAAACTAAATGAGCCATGTGGAGATGAGTGCAGCAGCCTTTATTGCCACGATTAGATATCCAGTTTTGCTGCTTCATTTGACTCTGATTTCACATAGCCGCTGCTCACGTCATCACCTCCACTCACTGCATCTATCTTGTGTCACGTTGAGGAAATTGTGACAAGGGCTTAAGATGGAGCTCTATGGCAAGCAGAATATTGACGCTTTAAAACATTCAAATGTAAAAATCCTGTTCTCGTTGGCAGGGTTATTCTTGGGTAAAAGGTCTTGATGAAGAGGGGAATATCCATAGGGAGCTCTAAAGGGAAAAAGAACAGATGACAATGGTACTGCAAGAGAAACCCAAAAGCTCTTTGAGGATTTTTTCCTGCTGAAAGGTTTTTATTAAGCACCTGGAAGGCATAAAATACATCTCAGAAGTACCCAGAGTCAATTTACTGGCCTTGAAAACAGCTTGTATGTGGGAGAAGAATGGACAGTTACTAGAATGGCTTTTATGTATAGGATAGCTGAAAGAGGTTCCTATTTATGCTTGATCCAAAGAGAGTGTGCTGAGTGGCAAATGGGGCTTTTTGACTCTAAAGGTAAAAGCCTCACTTTTGCTATTAAAATCAAATGACTCAAGAACTCTCTCTAGTATTTTGAAGTAAATGCCACTGTTTGAGATGGAATTCTATCTGTCAGTCATGCCTCAGGATGCATCCAACAGAAAGGGAGAGCAATGACTTTGGACTGCTGTGCTTTCTGTTTACCCTTAATCGATTGCTAGAACTATCTGTTGCTTGAATCACCTCTTGGAATTGGAAAGTTTTAATTGGGAGATCCTCAGGCTTTGCTCACCTGTAGTTCCTGTGAAATGCGTGATGAGGAATGGCAAACACTGCTGCAGCTTTGAGTGCTCAGCTTCTCAGTACTCCAGGGGTAACTAAGCTCACCATGAAAATGTGAGGAAACTAATCAGGAGCAGCAATCTACAAATATGAATGGGATTGCATCATACTTCTTCTGATGAGACATATCTCATCTTTTGGCTTTACACTGTACGTCTCTGGTTTTATAAGACTGGATTTACAGTGCTGCGAAACAATGCATCACCCATTAAAGATGAAGAGCAGCAAGAACTGCTAGTGAGACTTAGAAAGCAGACAGCCCACTAGCAAAAGGCATCTGAGCTGTAAGCATTGGAACTTGTATTTCAGTTTCTTCTAGTCAGGACCACCGTGGAAAGGAAGCAGTAGATAACCAAGTCCAAGTGTTCCATATTTTGGTGAGGCACTGAACAATTCTTAACTATTTCCCCCCCTGGATGCTGGACTAGAATAACTGCAGAGATATGCCTTAATACATGGTTGAAAAAAGTCCAGATATTACTGATATCACCAATAAAATCTTCAAAAAGCAAAATGAAAGAAAGCAACAGCAGCCTTAATAAAAGCATTTTCGGTGCTAGGGTAATAGGAATGCATCATAACATTAACAAAAATGGTGAGTCTCCTGGAAGGATTTAGATGAAATAAATATTGTGCCCTGTAGATGCCAATCAGTAATGTTAATATATCATGATATATTAGTCAATGGCACACTGACAGGGTAAGCTATTCAGAGGGGTAGGAAATGATAACTTATCTGGAAATGTTTGGTGCAGTAGCAAGATGCTGGATGTTATTCAGCCACTGATGCAGCCTATTTGCATCTATCCTTGGAGGAATACGATGGATATTCGAGGATCACACTTAAATGACTGCCAAACATACATATTGTAGGCAAGATCCTGCAAGGAAATAATCTGTGGATTTACCAAAGGACTGAGGTTCCTCTGACATACAATGTGTTGGTGATAAGAAGTCCAGGTTTTGTGCAAGTACCATATATTCAAGACGCTCTGTCCATGACAGTTGGTATCCTGATGATGCAGTAATGATAGAAAGGACACTTACACCTGGAAGAATGTCTTAAAATGGTGAGATTTCCACGATCTGGGAAATGGTATGCTCCATTTGTAAGGCATTGTGCAAGTCCTTACAGTAGTAGTCTTGACACAGTAACTTTATTGGATGAATTCACGATATTTTAGTGCTGCTTTTTGACTCACACTTCAAAATAATCTTTTGGTAATATGGAACAGAGTAATTAGTTTCCATCACTGTTGCATTTGCTCACTTATGAAAGCTAACCCAAATAAACTATCTGTGAGGTATTTTTAGTGCTTTATCCAAGTCTTCAAGAGGAAAATTTCTAATTTCTCCCTGGTGACTAAGGCTGTTGTCTTGTGCAGGAGAGTGTTTTGTGGGTAAATTGGGTAACAATTGTCTTCAGTTTTTGCTCTTTTGGTTTTTTTTGTTCTGGTCATGTTCATCTTACCTTTGTTGCCCTTTGCACTTCAAATGATGTAGTTCATGCAGTGAGGCTTGTCACTTTGAAGCTTAAATCCAAGAGGTTGGGACTGACCTCCGGGAATCTGTGTTGGGGTTAAAAATGGGCTTTGTTAGATCACTCCTCCTCACATGCCACCAGGGTAAAATATAATGCAATAGTTGTATTGGTTTTCTCAACTGAAAAAAATACAGACATTTCTTAGTGCAAATTCCTACTCCTCTGTGCTTGTTCTTTACTGATCTAATGTAGCAGTGACTGACTCAGAGGGTGATGTCTGGCTGCAGATGTCAGCAGAAGTAATTGGTGTGATAGATATGGATTTAAGCGTTTTAAAACAGACACAAGTTGTGCCTTGTGCAATAACTTCACCTGTACATTTCAGAAAGGCTTTTTGTTACAAGAAAGCATAGGAAGGAGAACACGGTTGCCTGAGGAGGATGTGCTCTGTGGTGTTTTCCTGTTTCTCCTCACAGATCAGCCTTGACAGGTGAATAAGTGTCCTCTGCACGGGGCATGCAGAGACTGCTTGTTAGAAATCATGGGAATTGCAAAGCACAGACACAGCGGCACATAATTTCATTTTTTAGGGTTTTCTGAACTCTTTACCTGCTGCCTTAACTGTTAAATTCATCACATTTGATGCAGTTATGCCTGTGTATTATTCCAGGTTCACCGTGGGCTGCTGTTTTTCCTTTGTAAATTTACTGCTGCTTTACGGGGTGGCTGTTTCTGAGAGGCCACGTGAACTGGAGCTCCTGCTTACTCTTCATGAGGAACATTCACTTCTTAGCGACTTGAGAAGATTACTTGGCCAATGGTGAACTCCTCTGAGCTCTTAGGGCTTTTTTCCCCCCCTATTGCTTACTTTCTACTGCTTGTTTCCTACTAGTTTTCTATTGCAGCTGCTGCCATGTTGCTTATGAGAGTGAAGCTGCTCAGAGCCTGCATCTTTGAGTAGAAGGTGAGACTATGCATTTAAACATCAAATAGCAGGAACACAACTCTAAATTAAGCTCTGCTTGCATTCTTGTGTATATGCATTTTAAGTGTATTGCCAAAAATTAACCCTGGCACCCAGTATTTTTGGGTTTGGTAATTTCATCTTGTCTGCTCCAGCTGCTAAATAGACAACCAAGGAGTTTTCTGTAATGTATCACAGAATATAAGTGTAGATGTTAATTTTTAAGGGGAAGAAATCTTGTTTGGCAATGTCAGTGTTCCCAAGAAGTACAGGCAAAACCCCCTTTATTTCTATGTGAATTTCACTTTCTAGGAAGATCCCGTTATTTGGCTTTTTTAAACTTACTTGAAAAAAATCCAACATCATTTTTGCATGGCACCAAGTACTCTGCAAAATGCCCATTGTCAAATTTGGAAGAAAACCTATGTTATATTTGTGTATTTTAGGGTTCTACTCTCTGTACAGAAAGGAACAGAAGTTAAAATTTCAGTTCTAAACTGTCCTCTGTAAACAGGATCCATAATTTGCTGCTTTGAGACGTGTCTTATAACAGTAAATTGAGATTCACTGAATGACTATGTTAGGAAGGTTTTTTTGAAATTTTTTATTTCTTCCTAGAAGGGCTGGCAGCAGGTAAGGATACATTTGCTTGTGTTCTGTGCTTCTGACCAAAGACACAAGGTCAGTTACCTTCTGCCTGTCCTGTGAGTCCAAATGGAGTTTGTTTTATAGCAGGGAAAGAATAGTATGTTTATACTAGAAAGGGCTAATTCCAAATTAATCTTGGAGAAAAACTGGAAGATGTTTAGGAAATCAAAGCCAAGTGGTGTAATCTAATCTGAGATCCTGGCAACAGCCTTGTGAAAGAGTCAAGTCTTGTAGTGAGTGTGCACTGTAATAAAAACATTAGTTTTAAAGCCTTGTGTTCATGTTCCTGATCTTGGTTGTCATGTTTTTTACATTTCTGCATCCCTTTGCCACACTTTGTCATCACTTTATCTATTGAACCTCTATTCTGTGCCTTTTAATGCTTGCTCAGTTCTAAGGAATTAGTATAATTTGAAGCACATATTACATGGATGACTGCCTTTTCCTCAGTCAGGACACAGTGGAATCAGCTTCCTTCTGTGTGTCCAGAATAACCTTGTTTTGTTCTTCATAACAATTTTAGTACAACTCTAGACTCAACAATCTGAACTCGGAGGAAGTAGGCAAGATAAAATTGTTTGGACTGTTATAAGAGAAGGAGAAATTCTCTGCTGAATACTGACATCCAACCTAAACATGAGGTTACTCTGAGCACTTGAACAGAAAGAAGAAGGTGATGAAAAGCGTTTTTTGTTTTTGTTTTTTTTTTTTTTTTTTAATAGTATGAACACAATTTCTTGGGATTTGATATATGACACACACATCTTAAAAGTCCTACATTAGTCCCAGTTATCCAAACTGGAAGACAGAAGACACAGCTAGGAATTATGATGTTGAATGCAACTACTGCATGTGAGGTTCAGTTGCCAAGTACAGGGATGGAGCAAGTTATAAGGCAGGGAAAGCAGAAGAATCTACAAACTGGTAAGGAATAGTTTGCTGCAGTTGGGGGAGGTGGATATGTAAATGGTAGGATACCCATGGGTTATTTGAGTTTAAATGGTTCCCAGCTGGACAGCTAGATTTTGGATAGATTGGAAGACCCAGAAATTATACAAATGTTCTTGATGACTTTGAGTAGAAGTTTCCCGTCTGTGGAAGGAAGAACTTAATATTTTGCAAATCACTTTCAACACGTCAGGTTTTGGCCCTGTCTCTGAGCACTTGCATGTCTGTGCTTTATGGCTGTGAGTGTAAGCAGCTTTACTCCTTTGTGAAACATCTTGCAGAATCTGTCCCTACTGGAACACTAAAGATTTAAGCCACTGTTCCAGGCACTGTCTCAATTCTGGGTGTGGCTTGTCCTTTTCTTGTTGAAGACTAAAGATAGAAGAATATATTTATTCAGTGAGCTGTAGTTGTGTTTTCTCTCTTGTGGCCTTAAATTTTGGTGACACTTGCTATTTGAAATTACAGTTCTTTCCTTATTGTCAGCTTTACTATTGGATAAACAAAGGAAATAGTGGTGAGCCACTCAAAAAATACTCAACAAAAAGTTAAAACACTAGTGTTAAAAAAATAGGGCCTCTTCCAAAATCATACAGGCACTGAGGGGATATGACAGAGTTTGTCTCTGAGTTAACAATAAAGTGAATTCATTTCCATGAAAATGAGGATAGGAAATGACTGTTCAGCTTCTTCTATTGAAGAACATAACCAATGAGGATAGGATGAGAAGATATTTCCTGAAATGTAAAGAGAATTTGGTAGTCTTCTGTGTTGGTATTAGACAACAGAATCTGTGGGGGGCAGCAGATGCCTCGTGGGTTTAGTTACACTGAAAAAAAAAATTGATTTTTTTTTCCTGCTTGCTTAGACTTTTGCTCACCAGACTGCACAGATGTCTGCAAAGAAGCATTCCAAAGACTCTGTTCATGTATGTTTATATGGATACTTACCTTGGGAACATGTTTGCCCAAAGCAGGGGGATTTTCTTTGGAAATGCTTGTATTTGGCCAAGGGTATTCCATGCCTGAGCAGGGCCAAACTGGCTGTGGCCAATGCAGATCTCCTCCTTCCTGTTTGTTTGGTAACGTGTTTCTAGTTTTTGTCACTAAATGTTCTGGCAAAAAAACAATGTGCTGTTCTTCCAGAGGCAAAGATTCAAAACCTTAGCTCCCTGCCATGCAAAGGTCAAGCCTTCAAAGCGTCTCAGTCTTAGATTTGGTATCTAAGGAGTTAGGTAGGAGCAGTTTGGACAGCTAGTACCTACTGACACCAAAACAGGCTTTTCTTTGCCTTTATTGTGCACGGCATGCAGTTGGATGAGCTGTTTCCAGTTATAGGCCTGCTCCTACTGGTTTTTTCCTCATGTAGCTAACAAATGACTGGCTATTGATGGTGCACATGTGAAAAAGCTCAGGCTGAATGATTTCCATGCTCATAAAACTGCAAATATGGACTGCTTAATGCTCTAAACCTCAACTTTAGAAGGATTTCAGCTAGCAAACCATAAACAGAAAAACAGGAGCAAGTCACCACCCATAAGTCAAGAAAGGAAAGAAAGCTGATTATTGTGAAGAGTCTCTTCATTGTTATAGTGGGTAATTTTGTATTGATAGCCAGACTTTGCATGTGCAGTTGTTCAGGGACGTGAGTGGCTTTGCAGCTTGGCTTTTGAAAGCACCTGTGTTGGGGGAACAAGGAACCTGTGAGCTGCCTGTTGTGCACCCGCAGGTCTGGCACAGGACCAAGGGCTCTGTGTTTACCCAGCGCTGCAGCCAGCAGTTCCAGTTTGCCCTGCAGCTTGCTTCCTGTGTGTCCCTGTGCTTAGGAAGTACATTGTGGCACTCTCCTTTCTCTACAGTAGCTGGAAATTTCCCTGGGGTTACTTCTCTCTTAAGAGAGCAGCACAGTAATGAACAGTAATTTCCTATAATTTAAACAAGAGGCCTTATGTCTTAATATGGCTGTTGTTCAGATAAAGGAACAGAACCACTGAGACAAAAGTTACAATAGTGCCTGGGTTAAATTTTTATATAATGTCGATAACTATGATGCATAAAGTGAGGCTGCCATACATAGAGTGCCTCAACAGAGCAGGCCTGGTCCTTGGTGGTGGAAGGCTTTCCAGCCCACTAAAAAAATGCTTTTTCTAGTGTGTCATTCTGGCTGTTCTCCCTCTGAGCCTGAATTTGGCAGCCAAGCAAACTGAAGGCCAGCATAGGTATCCTGCTGTGCATGTGTTTCATTCTGCCCTCTTCACCATCTAAAGTTTGTGCACGTTTATTTTCTCTTCCTGGGCAGCCATGTATGATACACCCTGCTTATTCTTAAAAAGTTACATTGGCAGAGAGTCAGCAAGACTCAGTGGTTTCTTCAAACTGGTATGGCTTCTGGGAGAAGCTGAATTTTGATGGGGTGCAGCATGCTGTTCCAGATGCTGAGGACCTCTGTTGGCCAAATCTCTCCATTTGGCAGGGAGATCACAGGAATGAGTTTGCTCTGCCTCCTCCTTGCTTTATCTCTGTGGATTTCTTTCCCAGAGGCAGGAGCAGGGACCAGCCCTCGTGCTTAATGGCTTGCTTAGTTCTCTTTTCTGGCTGGTTATCTCACAAAAAGCTGGGAAGCTGAGGAAAGTGCCTTGGGTATTCTCCTTTATATGTATGGATATCTGGAGCTGGAGGCTCTGACCCTTGCTGCATCATTAGTGAGAGGCAGAGCTCAGAGGTTTGATTCAGTATGGATAACCAGATAGACAAATTATTGTTTCTGTTAAAGGTTGAAGCTTTTCCAATGCAATGGTATCCCGTTTATCACTGCTGCGAGCTATGACATGTTTGTCACCTGCTACACTATGTAAATATTATTCAGACCTCATCTATTGAAAAACCTCATAAATCTGAGGAATAAACCAGAGAACTGATTGCTTTTGAAAGGTCGTACCTATTCTTCTGGTACTGGGGATTTTTCTGGTGCTTTCACATTGGGTGGAGTTGGAACCAGCAAACACAGAATTGTGAGAAATGGGTCACGGGAGGGAAGTCAGTGGGAGTGTGTCTACATTTGTCCAAGCTTGACTCACCAGATGCTGAGATTCTCATGCAAAACATTTTTTTCTAGCTTCTACAGATCTTCCAGCTCCAGTCATTAGAGGAACACCACGTGCCTGGTATGTGCAGCTGAAAATGTGCATGATTTTGTTAGTGTGTACAGTAGGCTGAACCCTGCTTGGGCTTCAAAATGCGAGCTTGTGCCATCTTCAACTATCATTATTAGTAATTTTTTTTTTTGCTTATGACCGCATTGTGGTATCGAGTTTGAAACTGCTTTTTGTCTCGTGATGGGGATCTGAAAGAAGAGACCAGGAAAGACAGCCTCTAGGATTTTCCGAGAGAGGCTGTTTCCACCGAAAGCCGAGTAGTGTGGTGTGGTGGCAGAGAGGACGGAGGTTATATGTCATTCGCTGCCCTCTCTGAGTACGGAGAAAAGCAGTGCAGCCTCATGATTCCTGAGTCACCCGGCGGCAGTCATCCGTCCCCCCTGCCATCCAGGGAGCGCACAGCAGCTCCCGAATCCCCATCGCGGCCGCCGTTTCCATCCCAATTCCGTGACTTCTGCCGTGCGCTTGAGTCGGAGCTGGACCTTGGGACCCGCGCTGTGCGGGCCCGTGGATGGGTAAAATCCCCAGTCCTTCTAAGGACAGCTAAGCCGTGCTAAGTTGCAGAGGTGCTGCTGGAAGCGGATGAGTCGGGGCTGCTCGGGCTGTGTTCAGTCGACCAAAGCTGCATCACAGGCACAAAGGAGAGAAAGGAGAGAGGGCGGCAAAACTCTGCGTACGATCTCGGGCTGTCCGCGTGTCCCCCCTGGAGCCTGGCAGGGTTAGGGACGGCAGGGAGCCCGGAA
>VWZN01000383.1:261871-372439 GCA_013396955.1 Regulus satrapa | reverse complement strand
TGTGTGTGTGTGTGTGAGACAGCTGTTCCTGCCTGCTCTCTCCGTCTGTATGCATCTCCCGGTGTTCTTCCCTTCGCTGTTATTTCGTAGCGATGCGAAATGCTTTCCTAGCTGGACCCGTTTGTGGTGGTTTCAGGGGTACAGGCCGAGTGTGGGTCATTTTACTACTTGTTGACGACTGTAAGTCTTTGTGCTTTCTGCAGTCTTGGGTTTGTGGTGGTTGTCTTAAGATCTGCCTCCTTCTACCTAAGTCTCTGTAGCAGGATTTGGGAGATAAGGTCCTCATTGGGACAGATTTTGAAATTGGGGCTTTCCCTAACTCTTGTGACTACAGTCTTCCATGGATTTTTAGAGTCACTGAGTGGATTTCTTTTTAATGTAAGGGAGTATATCTCTTAGATTTTTCCTTCACTGGGAAGAAGATTGAAGATAATATTTGTCTCTATCTCCCCTTGCAGTAATATGCATGTATGTTGTCAGTTTGGGAGTTTTCTTCTTCCAACAGGGTGGAGAGTATTAAGTTATTCACGTTTGATGATAGAAAAATTTTTGCAACAGATGACTGGAAGTAAACAGCAGGGTTTTTTCTTTTTATATATGTACCTTTGTCATGAATAGGTAGAAATAAGAAAACAAATTTTCTGTGTAGCACAGTGACTTCATAACACAGAATTTATCCAATATTATCTGAATTCTGTTTGTCTGTTAAGTAGCATGGTTGCTGGAAGAGGATGATGGTAACTCTCAGATCAGCAAGTATTAAGATGCTGCTAAGTTCTGTTGCACAGTAGTTCTGTAGCTAAGAGGTGATAGTAACTTCTGTGCATTCAGGATTCCTCCTGAGGAAAGAATTAAAGGAGTGAGACTGAGCAGTAGCACAAGGAGCAAAGTGTCTTGTTTTAGCTAAAAATCATTTAAGTGGAATCTCGTAGTCACAGAAGACACGCAGAGTTACAGGCAGAGGTAGAGAGAAGGAAGGATTGAGAGTCAAGTGCCTGTTTCCAGTCCCATGAAATTTTCATGCTGTGGCAGGTTTTGTTATTGCAAAAGGCATCTTCAGGTATGTGATAGAGTGACTTAACGTTAAAAATAAATGTGCTTAGAGCTTGTTTCTTTGTGCATGGTATTCAAAGTTATTAGACTGCCTCTTCTTTGATTGTTGTCCAGTTTCTCAGCTACATTTTTCTTCTCCTGTTCTTTACTTGACTTTCAGTCTTTAATGAAGGTTTAGTTTGGAATAAATGGGGTGCCCATTACAAAAATGCCAAATCAAACAACCCTCCCTGAAAACAACTTGGTGATTAAGTAAAAAATAAAAAGCCACGTAGAAAATTCAGGTGGAAACATGATTCTGTGTGGAAGGCATGACTTCTTTGTGCTGTGAGGCCATGTGCTGCTGGGGTCAGGTGAGAGGGAGGCTGTGGGTTGTTCCTGTGACCTGTGCCTCTCCTGTGCTTGCAGACTGGTTCATGAAGATCACTTCTGGTAGTGGCTCCATAGCTAGGTTCATTTTTCTGAAGATGGAGTTCAGAACAACAGAAATTAGGATCCCTTTAAGAAATGGACCAGGTAATAGTATGAAATCCTGATAAGGTCATGTCCTCAGAAGCAGAATCAAAATCATCTGTGACCTCCATGTGCACCTCTAGCACACAAGCATGTCTTGCAGCTTGGTTGAACATCTTGGTAGGTTTTTTTTTTAAACATACAGGTGGAAGCAAAAAACAGGAGTTGAAATTCATGGTGGTTAGCTTCAAGTGATTTGCATCTGCTAACTTTAGCTGTCTTATATGTAGATGTTTTTGTATTTTCTGCAATCTGATGGCCTTTGGAAGTATGTTTAGTTCCTGGAGCTATTAACTGGCTCTTTCTGTATTGGACAGAGGGAATTCTTGATACAATTTTAATTTTAAAATAATCTCCTGGAACAATGTGATACTTCATGATATTGGGGTGGCATTTGTGTTCTACACTGTTTTGAGGGTGAATGAATGTACGTGAAATTTCAGCCAGGGAGAAAAACAAGTTTTAAACCAAGTTTTAAACCAAGAAAAACATGGTAGAAGTGTCTCTGGTACAGTTCCAAGTCTGGAGCTTGGTGTTCTGTTATGTCAAAGACTCCAGGTAAGGTGAGTGGCTGATAAAACACTGAGCTTTTAATGACATTTGCTACTCTGCTTCCAGTCTTGGGAGAGATAGAATCTTAAAAAGGCAATAGAGGCCAAATTTCCAGCTTAGGTTCTGTTCCTTTGTTTAAGACTACAGAAAGTGTGAGTAGTAGGATTTCATGTTTTAGTTTCTATTATTATGTTAATGCAAGGATTTCAGATTAGAGTTGGGTTTTTTTAGTTGTTGCCCGCATCAAGTTTAGAAAAAACTTGACTAGGTTGCACTTGTAACTGAAGGCACACAAAAATACATGAAAATACCAGGCATCTCAAAGATTGATGTGCTTCAGCAGCATAGCAGCCTCTTGTACTTCTGCTGACTTTACTTCTGCTTCACTATTTTGCCAGCTACATTTGGGTGATCAAAGTGGGCATGGTAAGGACTGGAGCAGAGCTGTAAATTGGATTATCTAGAGTAAACTATAATGGTCCTTGATTAGCTTCCATTATAAACTAGATCATTTAGTTGTGAAGAATACCCTGTTTTGCCAACAAAGTCATTTGATAGTCTGTCCAATATATTTATTTTGTGTAATTGTTGTCAGCCAGCTTTACTGTGTGATTTGGACTACCAGCTTTCTTAGCTCTGGTTCTTATTAGCTCTGTGTAGGTTTAATAGCCTTCTCTATCCAAAATTCTACTTTCTCTAGAGTTGTTTTACTCTTTACCTTCTCTTTTTAGAAGCAGAAAATACAGTTTCTCCCTTTCTCTATGCCACCGTTTTTTAAAATGGTTTCCAGAGTTACCTGGTTCTCAGGTACTGTCAGTTCTTCCCAGCTTGAGCACCTGCTGAGCGAGGAGACACAGACTGCTGCGCAGACAGACAGACAGGCTGGCTGTCAGTGGCCTTTCCTCTTTGTGATTAACAGCTTCTTTGATATTTGTCACCTGCACAACTTCTTAGTCATGATCTTTTTTTCTTTTTCTTTAATTTTCTTCCAAGTCATTGGTTACACTGTAAAGTATGATCGCTGCTTGGAGACTGGAAACCACCTGCATTGGGGTCCTTTTTTTTAATTTACAGTCACGGTCTTTGACTTATCTCTTAAATGTTTGAATTAATTTTGTCTTCTTGGCTCAGCTCTAGTTTTATTGGGCTTTCCTAATGAAAATGTCCTGCACCATCAAGGCAGAGGTCTTGCAGGGACACACACGCTTGTTGCTTTTAACTTCAGCAAACTTCTGTTGTTTACTGTTGTACTTGTTTCTTTGGAGGGGCTTTTATCCTCTAGTGCTCAATGAGAGACAAACCTCAGCACATGTTGAATTCCTTGGCGATGTGTATAGTTTCTTGTCATGATACATCTTTCATTTTCCTGTTTAGAGTTTTGTGTGTGTTTGTGTAATGGCAATTATGATTAGTAGCTTTTTAGCAAAGACATTTTTCAAGTGTGTTGCTGCCAAGAAGTGGTTGGTTTGTTCCCATGGTTCTTTTCCTACATTTACCTTTGCTTTTAGAACAGCAATTGGTTAAAAAAGAAAAGAAAATAAATTTAAAGTGGACTGGTGTTCTTGGCCTAGCAAGTTGAACAGTCATGAAGCATTAGTAAAACCCAGCAATTTGCCTCCTTGCAAAACAGGGAAGCAACTCCAAGTAAGGAAGTAGCCAACAGATTTTGGCTCAGACCACACTAATCAAAGAAAAAGCTCATTTGGTTCTCCCAGTTAGGGGTATCTAGAGGGATCTTACTGCCTCCCAGGTACTGCTCCTACAGTAGGCAGATAAAGGAAGCAGCCTTCCAGTTAATCCTTACTTGGTTGACTTGACCTCAGCTCCAGCAACAGCATCCTGGATTTTCCACAAGCTGCCTTTCTACTGTATCTCTGACCTCCCCTGGCTACCACATGCTGTGCTGTGAGAAGAGAAACGTGAAGGAGGATAGAGGTGACATCAGGGGAGGAAGGTTCTAGTAATTGGCAGCTGAAACTGGGAAAGGTCTTAGGATGAAAAGAATGGTCAAGGACAACACAGCTTTTGTGCAGAAACAGTGCAGCAGGAAGGAACTTTGCAGCCTGGAGATGAGATAACTGAGAAAACTTCACTAATAAGTGGCAGGAAAAAGGTAAACAGAGACTAGTTCTTCTTCACTTATTTTTCAGTAGAGAAGTCCCAGGGTGTGTCCAAGAGTGATGGTGGCAGGCTCAGAACAAATGAAAGGAGGTAGTACTGTGCACAAGATGTAAGTAAGGTGTAATTAATAAGTTCTTGCAGTGTAGGAGTTAGTAAAAGGAAAATCCAGTTTTAAGGGGTAGCTAGTCTAAAGTATTGCTGTTTGCTTGTCTTAGCTATAGTGTTTCCCAGAGTTTTTACTTCAGTCACAGTTGAGATGGGATGCTGGGCTGGATGGGCTCTTTCTGTCCTCTTGTAGCCATCCGTTTGTTCAGTTCTGACACTCTGTCGTTTTAGTATTACTTACATGAGGGGGAAAATTATTTGATATTCTTTTTGTGGCTTGATGAAAAGGAGCTGAATAACTTCAGCAGATCATGAAGGCTTGCCTTCATCAGCTGGGAATGTGTGGATACAAGGAAGGGTAAGAGCTGCTGGTGCAAAGCAAGTTGTGATCTTTAAAAATCAAAAGCAAAAAGATTCGTCACCATTTTGTTTCCAGGCAGTGCTGTGGGAGTGTGTATGCATGGTCTCCCAGGACGAGTCTTTAGAGAAGGAGTAACAATGGATCACATCAATTCAAGCGGAGCTGAGACTCCCTGAAGCCTGCTGGAGCTGGGTCAGATAAGGCTTTGTCTCTGTACTCAGCTTGACAGCTGACTGTGCAGAGGTGGAAGATGAGGAAGCTCAAGTGCTGCTGTGCTGCAGCAGTCCTAGTGTGCTAAATGACTGCGTAGCAAATGGGAGAGTGCTACAGTCAAGGGTGACTTAAACTATGCTTAAGGCCCCTCTTGAAATCCTTGAGAAAGAAAAATGATGCAGAGGCTACAGACAATTTTCTTGGCTTCTCATTCTTCAAATCCTGCTCTGTGGATCAGCTGGATGAGGTGACTTCCCTCCATGGGCTTATTGGTGATAATTCTTTCAGTGTTTTGGAGGGGGAAAAAGTTTGAGTAATTCCCAGACGAACGGTGTATGGTACACTAGCTTCAAGATCTTGTTGCTGTGTGTATTTAGTGGTAGCGTCTTTAATTTAGTTGATTATTACTGTAATGGAGTTGTAATCATATTCGCCTTACTTGGGCATGGAGTGAAAAGCAGGAATTGTGCAATTATCAATGTATTGCACAGAACATGATAAAACTCATTTTGATTCCTTCCTGTTGGAGCCTAACAGAGTGCTGCAGTTCAAAGACAAGTATGTGAGCACAGACATGTATCTAGGAGATGAAGACAGACTTCAGGAAATCTTATTTGTTTAATGACATCATTGCCATATTTCAGAATGTTGTCTTGGAAAGTGTTCTGAGTAATTTGGGGTCTCAGTGTTATTGTTAAAGGTGAGATAATGATGAAGGGAAAAGCTGTGCTGAGCATTTGCTTATAATTATAATCTGGCTACCATGGAATTTTGATTGTCCAGAAGTCGGAGCAAGCAGCCTACTTGCTGTATAAGCTTTTTTTGTTGTGGAGCCTCTAGACAATTCCTTCAAGAGTCTGGGTTTCTCGTTGTTTTCTCTGTGTGTTTTTGTATGTCTGTGGTGGGCTGGTGTTGAGTTCTTGCCTCTTATCCGTGATGGAGATCAAAATCGTTTGTCACATGCATGGATAGTCACTGTGGTTATCCACTGCTAAGTGTTCTTGCAACACACGAACCCAGAAATCCTGGATGCTAGAAAGAAATAATTCCTCTGGCAGTTGCAATGTTTGTGCAGCTGTTCCCACAGATGTTTCTTCTTTCTTGGCATTTTTTTCTTTTTTGAATTTCTTGTAAGAAGTAAGCAAACTGAGGCATAAATGTTAAAGGGTCTGCATGGAGAAGGAGAGAGAAAATGCAATACCTTTTAGTTTGGACACAGTAATTTATGTGCTTTCAAAATGACTGTGAATTCTTAGGTTGTTTGCCAAGTCCAAAGCCTGAGTAAGCTCTGCAGAGCTGAATTGAAGTGTCCTAAAATGGGAGCTTTGCAAATAGACTTTAAGAGTAAAAATCTTCTTGGGTAATTTGGGATCTTAATAGCATTGCTGGAACCCGAATGGACCCAACTTCAGTGTCTAATTGACTCACTTTATAAGTGAATAGGAAATATACTGGTCAGAAAACTTGCTCTTACAGAGCTCTGCCTTGTGGCTCAAAGTGAAATTCTGGGATGAAAACCTGGTAGAAAAAACATCTCCCACCCCCCAGTCAATAACTGATGGCAGGATTGAGGGTAACTCTGTTTATATGTAAGATGCATTTGTTCATTGTTTTAGAAATATAATTCTGTCATATGAGAGTGGGAAGTCTTGAAGCTGCTGTTTTAAATACAGGTCAAGCAAAAATTCTTTAGAAGTCAATAAATTATTTGAAATGTAAAACATTATCATTTGATGCATGATGGTGAAACCCCTTCTCCTGGAAGGGGTGGTAGTAGCAGTAGTACTAAGTAGTGTTTTTGAGTAATTAAAACCTATGAAGAACAATAAATATCTCTAAGGGTAGGAGTCCTGATGCTTTTGGGTTGTTTAATTTTCTGTGGAACCTGGTCTGTGTGTGATGTCTGCTGCCTACATGTAACCAGCCATGCCCGAGTCCTCTTCCTTCAGAGAAATTTGGACCTGGCTTTGTGTGTTCGGTGAAAATGAGAAAGCAGCTTTAGACTCCTCTACACATACGTATGTCAGGTGTGTAAATACCAGGGAGAGAGAGAGAGCAGAACTATTTTGGCATGATAAGGAGTAAATTGGTGTAGCCTGTCCGTAAGCGTGCTGCAATGAAAGAAAACAATTCTAACAGGGTAAGGAATTCTTGAGAAGCCTTGGCACTGCTGGGTTGGGGGTGAGGTGAAATATTAAAATAGCTGTTTTGATGATGCTTTTTTCTGTCAGAAAGTAACTGTGTTGCTGGCTTCCAAGGCATCTTAGAAGTTGGGCTTAATGAGTCGGGAGATCCTTTTTTGTCCTGTCTGTTTGTCATATGTGCTCAGCTGGAAAAAATAAGTCTAGTTCTGAACCATGGGAATATTTTACAGGTATTGTAGGATGTGCCAGGACTAAAATATAATTGACATCAGTGTCAATTATAGTAAGACCCTTACTATTTTCACTGTGATGATTCTGTCCTGCAATGAGTCAACCATTAATTAATTTAATAGAATCATAGAGCTATTTAGGTTGGAACAGACCTCCAGTATCACTGAGTCCAATCTTTGAACACCAACTACTGTGCTGACTAAATCACAGCACTCCGTGCCACATCCAGTCTCTGCTTGAATGCTTTCAGGGAAAGTGACTTCCCTTCTTTCTTTCTTAAGAGCTTCACTGCTTTTGAAGAATTTCCTAGGTTTTAACGCTGATGTTACAACCGTGGTCACTTGCCGTAGTGATTCAGCTCCTGAACTGGTCAGCTGGTATTACTGGTGGGATTTACCACACTGGGAAGGGGTTGTTGGCTCTGCCCTTTGCAGTGGTCAGTGGCTCTTTGTATGGGAGTAGTTGTTCCCTTCAGATGCTGCCTTCTGCCAGGCGTGGAGGGAGAGGAGCACTGCTGGGAAGGAGCAGGCACAGCTGTGATAATGATGCTGTAAGCTGCGAAGCTTGGTGGTTTCTCATGCACGCTCTGAAGTCTTTTTGCCTTCGGCTGCTCTCCTGTTTCGTGTGTGCTGAATTCCTGCCTCTTGGCTGTCAGGCTGGGCTCCCAAAGCTCGCAGTGCACTCAGCTGACACCAGGAAAGGACTAAAGCAGCCAGTTGAGCGTGCAGCACGTGGCACGTTCAGTGACAGGACTGTTTATCACCTAATGAGATTAAGCCTCTGAGCAGCACTGCTGGACTATGCAGTTCTGTGTAGCTCTGACACCTTTCCTTGGCAACTGGGAAAGTGCAGAAGGCAAGTTGGGCATAGGCGTGATCCTCTGGCAGCATTGGAGATAAAATCCCAAAATCTCTGACTTGCTTCAGACATTTGTATCATGTTTGATGGTGTCGCTCCTGGGACACGGCTTTGGAGATGTTCATCTCCCAGCACCCACAGGAAGGCTCTGAAACGTGAGTTTTACCATTTCTTACCTTCATGAGGACTACTAAAAAAAATCGGCATATTGGTCAAAACAGCACAATAGGTGCTGTTAGTCCATATATGTCTACGCTGTAAGTGTTTTGTACATTATTTAGGTGTCCAGTAAGTAATGAAAAAATACTGTGCGTTAGCTAGTGGAAATAGCCAGGCAAGGAAATAATTTCTAGTCTGGCAAGGGCAGGTCTGTGCTGCTGGGTTGTGCACCAAGCCTACAGCCATTCTGGAGGGGGAAGGAAGGGTTCATAGCTCAGAAGAGATACTCTGTAGGAGGTTGTGCTGCTCAAAATGCACACCTGCGTCAAGCCTCTGGTGTCCCATAAGCTTAAACTTCTGAGGAAGAGTTAGCTCTGGTAACTGAGCTCACCATGGTGGCACTATGAGATACCTCACTAAGGAGCTGAATGCCCTCCTGTGCCTTGAAGCTGAGTGTCTTAGGATGGAGGGATTGTATAGAAATAAGCCAAAACTGTGTCTGAGATCTGTGATACCACTCAGTTATGAACGTAAGTTAATTCATACTTATTTTCTAATACCATAAAATATCCAACAGCTCTCTATACAACATAGCTCTTGGGGGAGGCGGGAGCTGTGATAACAGTATATTCAATGAGTGGTTTTGGTTTGGAGCTGCAAGAACATTGCTATTCTTTTTGTACTTTCTCCTTGGAGAAAAAGTTTAGAGTTTTTCTTGTTTTAGTTGTAGAGGTGCCATATGTTGGACTACTGTGTGTGTGACAAGTTTTCCCTTTGCTATGAACCTGAAAAAGAGAGTAATATCTGTGTGCAGTGTCATGTTCTGTGCTGACTCATATGGTTGATTCTTCTTTAGCTGAGGATCAGAGGTCCATGTGCCAACATGGTTTTGTATGCATTTTATGCAAAGCAATCTTGTACTCATAAAATTCATGTGATGCTTCTTGTTAAATCCACATCTTTCATGGAACACTTTCTGCTGTGTTACTGAGCTTCGTTAGGTATTAGGGAATTTCCTAGAAACATGAAAATCAAATAGTAGATTTGCATGGGGAGATTACTCAACATATACTTTCTGAAATTGTCAGCATTGTCCATGGCGTGACAGTACAGCAGTCTTGGATGCCAACTTGGAAAATATTTAGTGTGAAGCTGGTGATAGGAAGGTCCTCTGTAGATCAATATGAGAAGTTAGTATCTCTGCTTAAAAAATAGGATGAAAACTTGAGCTCTATAGCTTGGAAAAACTATGTGGTGTTGGAGGTCTAGAAAAAGTAGATTTTTGTGTGTTTTTTAGAAGCACTAAAAATACAGCTTTTGTTGGCATTTGCTATATAGATTACAAGCAATGAAGGGTTTAAGTCTTACCAAAAACTAGAAAGATGATTTAATGGAAGTGTCCAGAAATCAATCACAGAGCCTAATAGGCCAGTTAAACAAACTTTTCAGTTTAGGAATGTTTAAAAGCAAGGAGGCTTGAGTGGTTCTTGTTGATAAACTTGTATTCCTAGACAGATTGCTTGGAAACTGGTATGAGCCAGTAGTTTGTTCTGCGAGTCATGGAAAGTGGAAATAAAAGAAACTGTTTTTGGGCTAGTATATAATTTGCAGGGTTTTTTTTTCTGTTTTGTTTTTTGTGGGTTTTTTTTGGTTTTTTTGTTTTTTTTTTTTTGGCTAATAAGGTAGGAAAAAGTAAAGTAGTGTGGAAATTGGAACTAGAGCCTGTAATTTCCCCCCCCTTTAACAAGCCATTAAAATTTAACACAGCTCTTTGGAGAATGTTTTTAAGCTCTAACTTGTCATATTTTTGGTGGTGGTAGTGCTGAAAAAACTCTACAGAACAAATGGGTAAAAATAGCTGAAAGCCTGTGTGAAAATACGTTAGTATTGACCAAGTTGTCACGAAAAGGTTATGGAATTCTAAGATAGACTATACTCATTTGCCATCCTGGGACAAAGGGGCACAGGGTAAAATTGCTGATGGCTTAGAGTGGTCTTAGTATTATTTTTCACTGGCACTGTTTAATATACTATATCATGTAGCATATATATATTAATAAAATTGTCAGTTTAATTGGTTTAAATTACCTTGGGAATAATTAAAAAACCCTTACAATTTAGTAGCATTTCTTATTAAGACCTTTGGGCTCCTTTGTATCATTAGAATGGTTCTTTATTTTTCATTACAAACATGAGTTTTGTGAATCAGTAAACAAGAGATGAAAAATTTTCTCATGGTAGGTGTTCTGCAGATGGGGGAAAAATACTGAAGTACTTTTCTTTGAGGTGGGGAATGGGGAAGAAGCCCTTGGTTTTAAACATTTACACAGGACAGGATTGAAGAAGGTTAATAAAGTGTTCTTGTTCAGATAGAAAGTCCATGGACAGAGTGACAGGGATTTTTATTGCATGTTTTGTGTATTTGTGGATGCATGGGAGCTACTTTGGCTTAGAGAGTCTCGAAACACAGTCCTAAATATGTTGTTGCTAGTTCCATCTAGGCTTAAATTTGGCTTTGTGAGTAAATTATAGCTTTTTTGTTTGACTTGGCATTATTTCATCAGCTAACAAATGACTTTCAGATGGTTGTGATTGATTCTTGTTGCCAGATCATTATGTTTTTTAGCATTATGTATTTTCTTATGCATTATCTAGAAGTGCTTTTCGTTTGTTGTAGTTGTTATGTTTTTCTACCAGTGTATCTTTTGTCACTCCTTGCTCTGCCATAGGCAATGCTCGTTTGCTCTGGGAAAATCTTGTAAAATTACCTTGATTTGCAGAGAGATAAGTGAATATGGCTGTCTGTGAAATGATGTGTAAGAATAGGGTTCTACAAAAACCTCTGCTGAAAGTGAATTGTGGAGTCTTCAAAATACATTACAGCAGAAATAAGACTCTTTGCCTTGCCTCCTCGAAAAGTGTTGTTGTTGAACAGTTTTAAAAATTCTGATTGTCCGTGCAGATGGAAAATATAAATGGAATTATGAGTAATATCATTTGCAGAGCTGAAGGTGGGCAGCAATCTCCTTGGTGGTAGAAAATCAGTAGTAATTCCATGTCTTTCCCAACTTTTGTACCTCTTCCCTTTACCCTACTCAAGCAGGCACTGCATTTGCTTCCTCTTAATTGTCATGCTCAATGTCATTCAGTGGCATGAGTATGTGACTCCACACTGCTGTTAAACTTTTTAAGGCATTTGTGAAAAGGAAATGCTAAATGTGCACAGGTTGCAAGTGTTCCCTTGAAAGAAAATAAATTCTCTACAGTCAGCAGACACTGTAGTGTGGTGTTATTAATCACAAACACCAAGCACAACCAAGCAAAATACTGTATTTTGTCTTGCTATAGAACTTGGGAAAGCACTGCATGGTTCAGGGTAGTATTTTACAGAAATGCTTCATTAATTTAAGCGTGTGGGATGGGGGAATGGAAAGTTAAATAAATTGATTACAAATGATCTTAAATGTTTTTAGTGCCTTAAGAATTTTTTTTAATGTTATGGTAAACTTGAAACTGCTGCTTTTTCTTGAGCAGTGATGAAAATGGGTTCCCCAATGTTTCAATTAACCATCCATAGTTTCCTGTTATCATTTAGGATGTGATGCGAAGTTTTAAAAGCCACATAAATAGGCCTAAGCATAAAAGAAAAATTATAAAGTACATTATGAATGGTTCAGCCACTTCTCAATTATTAATTTATAACTAAGAGCCTTAGAATAATTTAGGCTTTTTTGCAGAGTTGTGCTAATTTTGTGGTGGGTTTTTTTGCAGCTAAAATGGACGAACGGTGCATCAGGAAAGTTTTAGCTGCTGTCAAAGTACAAAAAACTCTTGTAAACTGGTGTGATGGCTGAATACAATATACTAAAATAAGAGTAGGTTTTTATAATTCTTGGGTGGCCCATATGTGGATATGAAGGGCTGGCAAATGAAAGAAGTCTTCTGTGGATGACAGAGGACAAGCTTCCAAGCTACCTGGGAGCTGGTTGTAATTGCAGACTCCCATGTATCATGGACCAGAAGAAATAATATTTCATTACCCTGTGTTCTCTCAGGTGATGTACTGGGCACAGGTTTAACACAGAAGAGGGTTAAAGAGAATTTCATCAGCAAATTTAGGATATGCTTTTATGTGGTGAAATCATGGGCCTTTTCCATGGAGCACCTCCTGTCCTCTCACTGTAGCAGGATATTTTGCAGTTTTGCCACGTTTGTTTTCAAAGGTTCTTAAGAATTGCCAGAGACCTTAGAAAATCCAGCAGCTGCCGTGCAGAAAACTGGGAACAGTTAAATGTGGATACTGAAGGGCCTCCAGCACTTTTTTTGGACTTCCTGTTGTTCAGCATGTTGATGTGCTGTAGAAGTTGGTGGCAGCAGCTCTATGATCTGTACTATTTTACCAATATGTCTTGACACATCTTTCTTTCAAAAAAAGCCATCACCATTTGATTTAGTATTGATGTTCTAATCTAGTGTTGCTGACACTGTCTTGGCATTGTTTGTATGAGGGATCTAGTTGATGACCAGAAGATCCATCTGTTCTGGGCTTTTGATAGCGGAGGTAATTTTTCTCTAAAGAAAGCTTCCATTTATATTGTGTTCAATATCTACTGAAACCAAATAAAAAGGGCAGAAAAAGTATTGCTGGGAAAAAAAGGCAACACATTCCAATAAAAGAAGAATCAGGTGAGCAGAGTAAAATGATCTGAGTATTGAGTCAGTAGGGAGTTGAATAATGTGCGGCACAGTTTTATGGTAATTCTACTTGTTTGTGACAATCTACAGACTGAAAGAGGAAAAGTCATGCAAGTAAAGTCATGCAGTTCATGGAATACAAAATATTTTAATTGTTCACAGGTAAAAATTCTTATTGTTACTGCTGTTTCCTCTGTCATACATCCACAGGTTTGTTCACGTGCCTAAATATTTTGGTTTGACCTGTACAGGGTAGGTGATGTCATAGTACAAAACAGTATAAAAATGGGATGCTTTCTTTCCACAGAGTGGAATTAATTAGTGAGACAGTTTGTAGGATTACTACTGCCAGCTTTGCATTTATGGAATTGTCATCTGGACGACAAAAATGTTTGAGTCCTATTCAGGGCACATTTTATAGTACAAATTTGGATGCAGGTGTAGGGCATGGGCAAGCTGAATTTGCGTTGAGTGGTGTTACATGAATTTTTGGCTTGGAAGAAATTATTTGATGCAGGAGTGGTCCTCACTGAACTCTTGGAGGCTTTTGCTGCGCAGCAGAGAGGTGGTGCTTTCTGTTCTCTGAGCAAGGGGCTATTTGCTCACCCAGGCTTGTTGTGGGAAGGTAACTTTGGTTTGTGCTGCTGCCAGTGATGCTCCTGATGTACTTCTTGGGCCACTGATTTGTGTGCCTTAATGAACTGATGTGTCATCCTCCCTTTAAAATTGTTTTTCCTCCTTGCTGTTTGCACACTTCCAACGTATGTGGAATGTTTTGTGCTCTTGGCTGTCAGGGTGTCAGTCCAACCAAATGCTCATCTCCGTTCCCCTGCCCTGAATGCCTGCCAAGCTGTCTTTGTTGTTTTCAGTGGAGAAAAATGTAACTTGGTAAACAAGATGTTGATGTGTTGATACGGTGTATTATTTTCCATATTGAATTGGAAAGCAAGTTTGCAAACAGCTTGTTATATATTAGCACTGTTAGGGAACTTAGTGGAGAAAAAAAGGTCTATATTTATTCTGTATTTCTTCCAGGCTATTTTATCAGAAGAGGCAAATAGTATTTTTCAAATGTGAATCTTGCAAGAAATAGGTCAGCATTGCAGTGTCTTCTCTGTTTATTCTGTCCTTCAAATGGGATTTTTGCAGTTCTCATGAGGATCAGATTGTCTTATAAATCCTAAAGGCAAACAGTCTATCTAAGAGCAATCACCTCACTGCCTCGGGATAGGAAGGGAAAATTCATATTAGTTTTGACAAAATATGAGTTCTGCAAATTGTTCCATCACTTCCAAATTACCATCACTATCCAAGCCTCCTTTTTTTTCTTCAAGGACACTAGTACAGCTTGTTATGTTTTTGCTCTGCAGATTTCAACTTGAATGGGCTGGTTGAGTGGTAGGTTCTTCTGGAAATCTGGACCATGAGGTGAATTGTGCTGGGATCGCTTTCCAGGTCCCAGACTTGAGATATCTTTTGGGAAACCCCAGATTCCTTGGCAGTCTCTCAGGAAATATCATGGTGCTGTGAGAGCTACTTAGGTCCTTCCTTCCTTACAGGAAAAATAAAGTAAAATTCTCCAGTGAACCATAATAAAGACAATAAAACTATCTTTGTTCTGGATGGCCGTGTTGAAATCTTAGAACTGTTTCTGAAGCAATTTTCATTCCATTGTATGCTGTGCTGCTTATCAGGAGTTTTTTTTGGGTTTTTTTCCAGCAGGAATTTGCTCCCTTCCCCCTCTCCTTTTTTTTTTTCCTGGTGGTTGTGGTTTTTTCGGTGTGTATTTCTAAACTAATTTGAATAACTTGGGATTAGAATTTAGGACATCTAATACGTATTTGCCAGAGAGAACTGGAAGTCATGTTAAAATATTTAGCTTTCATGATAACCAGATGTGTATAGACCTTCCTTTGTCAGCTGTGGTGACAACATCTGTTTTCTTCTCCTTTCACTTTGTGTTCTTCACAGTTGAGTGATTCAAAGGATAAATTGTGGCTCAGTCCTCCGTATAAACTGTGACACAAGGACATGGTCAGGTCCCCCTCAGCGTCTGCTCTGAGTTGAAGTTGAGTTCTGCCTGCACAGAAGAGCTGTTGTTAAGTGTGTCACTTTTTCATGCTGTTCAATGCCTGTTTGTGCGATCATTGCTTGATTTTGAGAGCATGTTGTAAGCTCATGTAATAAACAATATAATGTGTCTTCACTTTGAGGATAATGGAATGAATCTGAAATGAGTTTAAATGAAAAGTAGCACTCATTCAAGTTTGCGATGAGAAAAGCCTGAGACAGGTAAGGGGGGGTTTTAACAATGGCTTAGTAGGAGTGCAGTCATAACAGTCTGGTAATGATGCTTCTCATCTTCTCAGGAGCTCTCTCTCATGTGTACTTGAGCTTGTAGGTGGATTTGGCAGTAATTCACATGCAGAAATTTACTACCAGGTGATTGCCACGACTAAAATATGTCGACTTCTTTTTTGCATATTGTTCTTCAACTTAGGTTGTGCCCGTGACTGTGGTAGATACTGTCACTCTTACAATGGGAGCAGCAAATGAAAATGCCCTCTTGGGACAGTAGGCAGGGGTTTTTTGTTACCAAAATGTGCATTCATTCTTCCCGAAGAAATGAACCACTTACCCTGGGCAGGAGGATTTTCTTACATTCTTCGTTCTGGTGCACAGGTGTGTTAGGAAGTGGGGACAGAAGGTGGGCTGGTTTTAGCTTCCCTGCCGCTGTTTGAGAGGGGCAGGTGGAGATTTAGCTCTGCCTCCCTTACATTTCTGCTCTGTGGAACCAGGAGTGGAGCTGTGAAGGGCTGAGCACAGCTGTGCTAGGGTTATGGTTGGATCCCCTGCGTGGGTGTTGGTGCACGAAAAGCTGCGTGGCTGAGCTGGATAAAGGAGTAGTAACCAAATCATTGCCTAGTAGATGCCTGGAAATGTATCTCCCTTGTACAAAAATATTTATGAAGAGAATGTTCATTTGCCAGTTACGAGCAGAAGAAAAGAAATTGAGGTGAATTACAAAAGAACAGTTGGAAGAGGGGGGCAGGGTAAAATGATATGCTTTGAAATCCATCACACAATCTCCTCTTCCACCTGCAGTTTCTTGGATCCAGGAAATGAACCTAGGCCTCATTTACATTCATACTAGTGTTTCAAAATGGTTTTAGAATAACTAAAAAACCCCCTCCCAAAACAAACCTATCAAAATGCTCTATAAAACTATTAAAAGTAGTTTAAAAAATAAACTATTCAGGCTTTATAGGTTGTTCAACATACTTTAAATAGCACTTATTAAGTGTAATTTTTCAATTATTTGCTTAGTGAGTAAAAGACTTTTTTTTTTTTTTTTTCTTCTCCAAATTAGAACTGCTTACTGGGTCTTTTCCCACTCTGCCAGAAGAAAACATCTACTGCTGTCAAGCCTAGGGATAGCTTTGGTGCAGTCTCTACGGAGATCTGCTAATAGAGATGGAAATTAAGTAGAAGCAGTTCTGGTGATTTAGCTCTCTGTATTGCACTTAGCTTTAAGACTCACTGTGTTTTTCAGTGACATTTGGTGAAGGTTCCAGATGAATTCAGTCATATCTGTCTTGTCATTGGAGTTGAGATGGAGCAAGAGTTAGCAGTGCACAAATAAGTTTTTAAAGATTTTGGAAATAAACGTAGACAACTTTATTAGCTGTCTGAAATTTGTCTCACTGTGAACAGGATTATCTGTACGGCTAAATCAGTAGTACTAGCCATCTTAATTTGTTTTGGTCATGTGAATCATCCCAGTGAAGTGTATATATGTATGATAGTAAATATTTGACACTCTTCAAACATCAGTGTGAATGTGTTCTTGAAAATGCAATGGCAATGGTTAAACTTTCAGGTTATTCACAAGGTTTTTGTGCCACTGAAGGCAGAAATAGCTTCTCCTTTAGAGAAGTTTCAAACATATTCTGTGTAAGGACTAAAACTCATGGCACGCTTAGACAAAATTCTGATTAATCAGGAAGTACTACAGCAAGTTATCTCATTAAAAATTTACTTCTGCTTCCAAGTGTCAAAACTACTTCCTGCAGAGCTTACAGATAAAACTAGTTCCTGTCAAGGTGTGTACCAAACGATGGAGCTCCAAAAGAAGAACTTGTTCACCACACCTTCTAATATGTAGAAATACTTTCAGAATAGAGGGGGGAAAAAAACCAAAACCTGGGGAGCTGGGACTTAACTCTGCTTTTAATGTTTTGGTTTCGATCACTGTTACGTTAATATTTGAGGACAGACTAAACATTGAGAAAACTAAACATACATCCTGCCTGCAGCACCAATTAAAGCAAGAAAGCCACCTACACTTGGTGGAGGGAATGGCTTCTTTTCACAGCAGTAAGCAGAAATTGCATTAGCAGTGGATGTACGGGGATATTTTTTGCTATGCTGTAACTATTCAGAAAATCAAATGAGTCAAGTTTATGTACTGGTAGCTGAGATTGAGGACTGCAAAGGCTTGTGCTTTAGATTTCTCTCTTGGTTAAACATCTTGGAGGCTTGTCTGTCTTGGGGGTGTTGGGAAAAGTGATGGATTTAGTCCTTTGGTCTTGGGTTTCCTGGGGCTTCCAGTACTGAGAGGTGTGCATTCTTTCCCCTTTTGTCTAATTTCCTCCCTTTGAAGTGGAGATCAGGCTTCCATTTGAAAACAGAGGTTGTCCAGATACATGGCATATGGACATCTGACTTTATTTGAAAATACATGAAAGGCTTTTATTAGTTTCTTTTAACATTTCTGTCTCGTAATATCATCTTAAATCACACTCTGAAATGAAATCAAAATAGTTGCCGCCTAGATCCTTGTGTGCTGTAGGAAGCTTAATGCCTTATGTACAGGATCTCTCAAGGCCTAGCTGAGATTTCAGCTGAGTTGTCTTCCATATGTTTGGAAAAAACCCTTCATCATCTGCATCCAATTTAGAAGAGAGCTGGAATGCCGGAAACATGTTTTTGTTCCTGATGAAATATAACTGCAAGCACTCTGCAAGCAAAAGCATCACATGGGAGTTGTCCCTCTGTCTGTGTAAGCAGAGATGCCCAAGTTCTAGCTGCTTTTATTTATTTGTTAGGTTTTGCTCTGTGTTTCTTTGGTGTGAGCTGTGCCTGGAGGGCTGCAGTGTGCCCACACCGAAGCCATGGGGTCAGCTGTGGTTCCGCTTAGCTCTTGGTGTAGGGCAGAGGAGCCCTGCTGCAGGTGTTTGTGGGGGATCTCACGTTCTGAACGAGCTGGCTGCTCCTGGAGCTTTCTCCCAGATCCTGGCAAAGGACCCTTGGTGATGATTGATATCTCACTAGCTGATAGTCTAGGCTCTTCAGCAGGGCTTGGTGCACAAGGTAGGCTGGTGATGCTGCTCTTTTGCAGTGCCTAGTCACAAATAGCAACCGCATTAGCAATTTTCCTGTTTATTTTGCTGAAACACGTGGCAAACCTCCTCATCCTAAGAGGCAAAATGTGTTGGTGCTTGTAGGCATTGGTGTGTTTTGTGTGTGCTTTGTCCAGATTCCTTTACCAGCCTGTTGCTGTGAAGCTGAATGCCTTGCACAAACTGACATCTGTTATCTGTGCTGGATTGTTTTTCTCTATCAGCTTGAAACTTGTATGGATAAAGCAATTTTTTTTATTTATTTGAAACTTCCAGGGCTGTTTTGTTATGAAATGTAAGGTCAAGTAAATGTTTTTGATGCATCTTGCTGTTTACATTTAACAGCTCTGAAGCGGCACCAGCAGTGCTATGTCTTCGAAAAGACAAAGGTCTTAGGAATAACTGAAAGCAAAAAAAGTGAAGAACTAGAAAAGCTTTGCCAGAGCTAATACAAGAAAAGTCAGCTCACAAGACAATGATCAGGACATCTGTTCTGCAGATTCCCAAAGCACAAAGTTCTTTGTGTTTTCTGGAAAAACCCAACTGTTGCTGCAGTGTTGTCTATTTGCACTTGCTGATCTGTTTTGTTAAAACGTTAATTATCTTTTTCCATTTGTAAAGGTTGAAATACTGTCTTGAGAACCACTGTGTCTGTTGGAAGAGAATCTGAAAAATCCTGCACTGTCTGCATCTGTTCTAATGAAACTTGGTTCCTAAATTTGGGTGAATGGTGGATAAACCTGACAACTCTATGTAAAAATTGCTTTCTATGGGGCTGGTACTGTGAGATTTTACCTTCCAACTTAGAAGAGCAGAGTTAACTTTCAAATCATTATCTGACCAAGAGCAGATGAAAAAGTAAGGGTTGCAGATACAGAGAAAAAGGAAGTGAAGTTACTAGGAGGCTGGATTAATTTAATTTCCTTACACTGACTTTTCTGCAGTGTCTGTTCTAGAGATTGGTTGTGAATATGATTATTTGGTAAAAATTGTCCATAACTGGTAGTTGTAAAATAATAAAAGTCACAGTTGTAGCTTTCACACAGCTCTACTGAACTGGCTTTGAAAAGGGAATAAACTGTGGTGCTGATTGTTTTAGCAGTCAACTCCTGTAATTCATACTTTCCAGAATGTGCCTAATTCTGCAAAAAATAAATCCTCAGACAATCGGTGCTTTGGCAAATAAGGAGCTGCTTGAGTTTGTGAGACACTGATTTAAACTTCATTTGGTTTCCTGCTTTGCATGTCGCTTTTGAAATGCAGATTGGTGCGCAGGTCACTGGTAATTTGAAGGTCACAACCAAGGCAAAAAAGTGGAAACAAAGAACAGAAAATCAAGAAAGCAACAGTGCAGAGCTATGATGGTCATATGGGAGAGAGTTTGGGCATTTTTGGGAAATGGGTGGGCAAGGCTTCTCTGCTGTTTTGAGTACAGTAATGTGAAATAGTAAGGCCTGTCTGACTGGAGGCGATAACCTCCTTTCTCTTGGGCACACTGATGTTCTCTGTAGCTAGTGACTTGCACAGAACACAGACTCTCCTTTCTGTGAAGGGAGTTAATAAGAAAAGGTAGATTTTGCTTGTTTGTTCTTGATGCTATGTTAGTGACCTCTGTCATTCATAGCAGGAGAAATTTATATTCTCGGGATACCTTGACTCTCTTAAATTAGATAAATTGAATAAATTGAACTCTGTAAACAGGAACATGCTCAGCACAGTCTCAGAGTGGCTACAGATCCAGGACCTGCCATTTTTTGATTATTTTTCTTCTGCTTTTGCATCTGTTTTTCTGAAGTGTTAGTCCTAGTTAATGTAGGACTAATTTAAATCTCTCTTTTTGTAACTTGTGTAAAACCTGGAAAGTCCCCAAGGTTGTTTGCTACTAGTTGGTGCTTTTTTTTTTTAAAAAAAAAAAACAAACAAACAAAATGCTTTCCTTAAGTTTTATGTAGGTAAGCAACACGTTTGCTGTTTTTAAATCCCTTTAGGTGAATAACTTAACTTGGTTTTCCCTTGTTTCATTTTGGGTGCATTTTTTGCACCCAAAAGATGCTTACATGTTTTTAGCTGGCTTTCTGATCACTGAAGGTAACCGGTTACTTGCTAAAGTGTTCTTGACTCGAGTTCTGCTTCTCCTTCAGCTCACATGGCTCAGTAATGACCAGAAAGAGGCACATGGACATAAAATGCTCTTAGGCAAGGCGTGTCCACCTTTTAACTGTGGGTTATGGTGCTGGAGTGTGAAGTCTCTGGATGCAACACAGCAGAGTTTGCTTTGCTTTTAATAGTTCCTGCAGTACAAGCTGGAAAAGTAGGTGTTAGCATCCATGCACAGATTGACCTTTTAAAGGATAAGGACTCCATGAATTTTTTCCATTTCCCTGTATGAATTCATTTTAGAGTCGAAGGGTAGTGTTGGTGCTGATTTAGGAATTCAGGGACAGTATTCACTTCGCTTAGAGCTTTACTGGAAAGGGCAGTGCCACAGTGGTGTTATTTTTCACTTAGTAATACATGATAATTGTTCATTGACTAAAGCAATTTAGGTGGCGTGACATACACACTGGTGCTTTCTGAAATACATAGAAAGGATTGTGGACTCTGTTTTTCTGATGTAAACTTGGTTTTTAAAAAGCAAAATGTTAGTTCTTTAAGTATGAATTAGTGCTTTTCCTGGGAAGAAGGTGGAAATGTCAACTACAAAGTAATGGTGCTTATTTAGAGTTGGCTTTTTCAGTGGAAAGACACACATCTGCTTTTAAAAAATTTGACTATATTGTCTCCAGTATTCTAGCATGGAAATTTATGTCAGTATGGTTAATGTTTTTAAGTGACAGAGGCAATTACCATTTACATAAAACATTTCTGAACAGCATTAAAACTATACTGATTCCTGTTTAAAAGTAGGTCTATTTAAAGTTTAGGTCCTGGCGGGTTGGCACGCAGGGAGGACACAAATCTTGGCGCTGCTACTAAGTTTAGTAGGAATGGAAGCAGATGCACCTCTGAGGTTGCCAAGTTTGAGCCTTTGGTTCTGACTTGCCTGTGTTTATTTGAGTTGGGACAGTGCCAAGAGACTCTCTGAGGCTGGGTGGGTGCTCACTACCTGTGTACAGTATGTGCCTACCTGTTTAATATCCATCTTCTCCTCTGGCTGTGTCCAGGACAGCACAGCTGGGAAATGGCCATGGTAATTCTGGATTGCAGTGCAGGCACGGGCTGTAACTCTGTCAGTTCCTCTGTTATAGTGGGGCAGGATACTCCCACAGGCACACTGTGATGCCCTGATCCTTCTGGGGGACACATGCAAGTGGGAGAGATTTGCTTCAGAGGGATCTCTCAGCAGATCACCAAGTCCTGCTGCTACTTGAGCTTCTTTGTACTGAACAGGATAAACATTGCACTGTGCATAACAAAGCAGAGGAAGTGATTTTGCATGAAGCGTTCATTGCAAATACATTCACAATGAGTCTGTGGATTTCTGTTTGTCAAATGTGAATTAATGTAAGGCTTAAAAGTTCATTGTGGGCTGAGTTGAGGTGGGTTGAACTTTCCTTTGTTTCCCTCAGGCTTTTATGGAGGCACCCAGAGAGAAGGTTCCTCCTGCTCTGAACATTTGGGTATGTGGGGAGATGTTGCCAGCCAATACTTTCTGTGTTAATCTTTTTGCCAAAGCTGGGACTTCGCTGGGACTACATTTGCTCTCAGGAGTTTGAAGTGTGGTGCAGGCAGCAAATACTTGTCTTTCTTCTTCCCACTCTGCAGCAACTACAAACTTTTTTGTAGTTTGTACAAGACCTGTGAGCTCCTTTGATTTGCAAGTACTGCAGCAGATTTGGGAGGAGGCTTTTGCTGCTGTAGACCAACTGGAATGTCTTTTTGCTGTTTGGCAGCATATTTAGTGAATGTCACTTGTAGCATCTTAATTCTCTTGGTTGGTTTTACAAGGAATGTGCAGGCATGAGCTGCTGTGAATTGGACAACATGGAAAGTCCTGTTGCGTTGGATTTCCTAAAAAAAGCATTCAGCCTTGTTTCATTCTCAGTGATTCACTGTCAGAGGACTGCTGACATCTGTACTCAAATGTCTTTTGCCACCAGTCTTTGAGAACAAAGAGTAGTGCTAGAGATTATTTTTATACTTTGAGAGACCATGTGTTGAGATCATGCTTGGACACAACTTTTAATCAATTCTTCTGTAAGTGAAGCCAGTATGTGCAGAAGTATTCACCACTCGCATTTGGGAATTAAGTTACTTTTAAGCTGTCCTTACGACTGCTTTCTCCGTGTAAAGTATGGAGCTGTAAACAGGGTTTATCTATTTCCAGTGTCAGATATTCAGAGGCAGCATTACCTTTTGGTTGGAAGAGACATCTGGGACTTGGAATGTCTTTCAGCTGTTCCAGATGCTGCTTTTGACTTGCTCCCTGACCTTTTCACTGCTCAATATTTCAACTCATGAAACTTGTCAGCTGTTCTGCATTTTTTGGTCAATCTTGCATCGCTTTAGCCTTTCAGCTATCAGAAGCTCTTTATTGCCTTGTCTGTAGTTTTTTTAAGCTCCTCCAGATAGTTACAGCTGATCTGCTGTATGCAGTTTGCCTCTAGCGTTGCCAGTTGTGCAGAGCAAGACTCTTGAAATGGGAGTCTGGGCAGAAACTTGGAAGGTTAAGGACCGCTCCATTCTAATGACAGAGCAGTTTTGAGTTGGGTGAGCCTTTAGAGGATGGTGACCTTTTAAAGATCACCTATTCCAACCCCTCTGCAATGAACAGAGGGACACCTCCACTTTTCCAATCGCTTTGGTCGCAGCAACCGTCTTGTCTTGCAATGGTGTATTACCATGTGAGGAAAAAGCTGAGGGAATGTACATAATGGGTAACATGCAAAACCGTAACAGAACTAGTGTTATCCTTGGATGTTGTTTCTGGAGTTCTTTACAGCCCTTTCCTTTGCTGTGCCATTTTGCAGTCACTCCTAAGGCAGGTATGATATATCTGTACTTGAGAAATGATACCCGGACAGATGGTGTGTAAATATCTGCCAGTTACACAAGTCTTCTACAGGTGGAGTGCATCTCCACCCAAAAAAGTAAATGGGATTAGGAAGTGATGGTGAGAACCAAGTGTCCTTTCTGGGTGTCAGAAGAGAATCTGTGATCAACAAAGTGCTCTTAGATTTGCAGTTTTGTTATGGCTCCTGCTGCCACAGCAGTGGTGGGAGGACAAGGAAGCAGAAAGCTGCTGAGTGGATTTACACAGAAAGGACTGAATGGCAAAAGTTAAAGCTGTAAAAATTACTCCAAATGCCAATCTGACAGCGTGATGCTGCAGTAACAAAGGCTGCAATTACTTTGCTTTTACAAAACTATGCGTGTGTTTACTAACACCAGTCATTATCACAGAAAATAAATATACACATGCAGGAGTGGATGTTTTGAAAAGTGCCTTACCAAATTTGTTAACTAATTCCTGTTGTAATTTATAAGAATTTGAATGTCTTCTTATATTCCTTAAAAATCCTCAAGTCCTGTTTTATTTAGGCTGTTTATAGCTGTGTTTGAATTCCTGTAAGAAAACAGTAGGCTTGTAAAGGTTTTGCTCGTCTAAGATTATGTTGAAAGGTTCTGACATGGAAATGCAAATCAGGTACTAAAGATTTGTGTTTGACCAAGACCTCAATTTTCTGGCAAAATTGTTGGGTCTTGGTTTTCAAACTGATCCCAAAATGTATTGAAAAGGTAATAGATGTCTTTCTCTCAGCTTCACCAGGCAGTGAATATCACCTGCTGCGGTTTGACTGCGATAACACCTCTCCCAGTTTTTTAGCTCCTAAGGAGTAATTATTTAGGCCTCGTAATTAAAATTCTTTCAAGAAAAATATATTCAGGCTGTCCCTGTTGGGACAAAAGTGAGAGTGAGGAATGCAGAATGAGAGTGAGGAATCCAGATGATCTGTGTCTAGGAACGTTACTGACAGTGGTACAAGATGCTTCTGAGATGTCTCAGAAAACCTTTTGGGCAAATGTATAATGTCTGCTCTAAAAGTTTGTGGAGGAAAGCTACTGGCAAGTGCACTGCTGTAGGTTTTGGAAAAGAGCAAGAGAGGAATGCCTTAAAATCTCTCCTTACAGTGGCACGAACTGAGACATGCTCCATGCAATATAAAATGCTAAGCACAGAGAGTTAGGTCTCTTTAGGTATGTTTTTACCTCTTTGACATGTTTCTGCTTCTCACAGCAGTTGCTTACAAGCTCATGCCTCTGTTGCAGCAGAGATTTGGGTCTTATGAGCAAGATAAATGCTGACAGTGTTTTCACATACTAAATGATTTTAAGAAGTTGCTACTCAGCAAGACTAAATCAACAATAAATCGAAAGGAAACTCACTGGTCAGGGGCAGCAACTCTGTACCTGAAAGATACCAATAAACTCAGGCACTTATGCTCTGTATAGCTTGTTTTAAGTCAGAAGATGGGAACCCAAAACTGGACATCACTTGGAAAGAGGTGTAAGTTTTGTAGTATTAATCTAATTTTACATAGCAGCATTGTGTCATGAAGACTTCTATGAATTCTGTGTGTGTATATATGTATATGGCAGACCTGTTCATCAATAACCAAGCCAATTGTTGCTGCAAAATTGCAGCCTCTTACTGGCTGTCTGTACGTGTGTCTGGTGTAGAGAAGTCATGTCTGCGCAGTGTTGAGTGTGCCTGCTCTTTTGTGAGAGCAAGGGAATTAGATGAGACAGGCTGAAAGAGTATGGATCTGGGACAGGCACTCTGGCAGCTTCCCACATTTATCTATTTTGTGCTGGGCTGACACTGGGCTTCAAAGTACAGCAGTGGCAGAGATGAAGAGCTACTGGAAGTGAACTCTGCTGATGTTTTGCATGCTTGAAATGTGCTATCTTGGCCATGAGAAATTTCGGTGAGAAGAAAAACATTGACTGCAAACCACCGGGGTTTCTTGCCAAACAGATCATCTTCGTGCAGTCCTGTGACTATTCTTGTAACTGGATTTGGTGTGCTTTAATGAGTTTCTCTATTTCCTGGCAAAATGCTGGGATCTGGGGGAGATGCCCAATTCCATAAGTCAAGTATTGAGTGAGTGGTAGCTGAGCAGAAACACTTAGCTGGTTTCTGTGCCTGCTGCCAGCACAGACCTTCCACGTTGGCAGAGAGAATATAAGTGCAGTTAGTTGCCTTGTAGGCAGACCAGTGAGACAGGCAGGTAGTTTTGTGGGAGCTGAAAAAGGTTGGATTGAGGCCAGCAGTGGTAGAGGGTGATGGTCTCCATGGACCAGGAGCTGTTGATGCAGAGCCAATGTGTCAGGGAACATTTCTCATTTTGTTTGCTTTGCACTCCTGATGTCCAGACAAGCCCAGGAGAGTGAGCCCACAGCCAGCCCCAAATGAATATATTGTAGGGAATTTATTCAGTTCTGGTCATTACCTAAACTGGAGGGTAGCCAAGTCAGTAGAGTTGACTCTGGCAGCAAGAAAAAGTTGTGTTTCCTGTTGAGAAGATGAGTTTGAGGAATACTTTCATTTAGTACTGAAAATGCATGGCTTTCTGCCTTGTCTTACGAGACCAAGAGGACTTGGAGTATGTTGATGTAATTCCACACTTTGTCATGAGTTGTTTACATACTGTTTGCACCTCACTGTTCTCTGCATCAGTGCCAGCACCCTGATATTTCTGCAATTTATTTTTATGATCTTAGTGTTGAAACAGCTGTAAAAACAACTAGTGAAAGTGAGCCAGCTGCTGGAATTTTTGATTCCAAGTCTGGTTTGTAGACAGACATTTAAAGGAAAAACAACAAATTAACTTAATCTCGGGACAAAATGCAAACTAATTCAGGTGGCTGAATTTTTAATTGCTGAAGAGAATTACATCACTAATTAATGAAATAATACAGCTTTTGTTTTGTAGAGTATGTCCAGGATTATGCTACTGCTTTAAAGATCTTACACTTGCCTGTGAGGACTCGAGAGCAACCCTGTCTTCTCTCCTATACCTGATTTGTTTTAGTATTGCAGAAAGAGTTAGACAGAAATTTTACCAAAGAGATGGAGATGTATCAACATCTTCCTTGGCTAGATAAAAATCCATATACTTACTTTGTACACTGGTGTCAGCACCACTGGCATGTGACTTTGTGAAAGTAAAGAAAAAAATAGTCTTTCATCCAAGCAGCTAGTTGACTTTGGTATTTAGATTCTATTTTATGGTCCCAGTGTAATAGTGCTAATGTCTTTAGTGCTGCAATGATACACAAAGATACTGTATTTAAACTCCTTTCTCCCTGTCTTGAGGCTTGCCCAGGCAGCAGAGAGGAGCACAGGGTAGCCTGTGGTAATGATTTTGTTCCTTTTTTCAGCTGCGGTAATTTACCTGCTATTTGCTTTCCATAAAATATTTGCTAATTCATTCTCTAAAGGTGTGAGTTGGAGGGCTGCTTCTTGGCATCTTCTTTGGTCCAGCCAAAACCCAACAGCATCCAAGAGATTCCTGCTCATGTTCAGAAAATGCCAGTTATGAGTTAGGTGCATTTCCTTTTGGAGAGAGGGCAGTGGTCTGAGGACTTGTCAGCTGGTTTGTTCTTGTTCTCGGAATTGTAACCACAGACACGCACAAAAAAATCTTTATCTGCTCTGAAGAGAGCCAGACACGTTTGTATGTTTTGTGGTGACACTTGGCTCAAGTAAATCTCACAATACAAGTGTTCTGGGTGACTCTAGGTTAGCCCTAAAGAGACAGGAGAAAGATTTCCTTTTTCTGAGAAGAATGCCGAGTGATTTAAGTTTTGATCCTGCACTTTGTGCTTTGCTGCAACATCTGTGCTTGTGTTGAGGCCTATTAAGCTCAGTGGCACAGGGCAGTGAGGAGCTGGAATCATGGCAAGCAGATTCCAGATCCAGCCCAGAGTGGGGACATGAAAACAGGCTCTGTGTGGCTATTAAAAGAAAAAGCTGTAAAGACACAGCAGAGGTGGCAGCTGGAGAAGTTGTTCCAAAGGGGATGTATGAGGAGTAGGAGGAAAAAAAGCAAAGGGAAAATGGCTGAAAAGTGCTTCTGATTGGAATCTATTGATTCCTTTTTGTGATTTATTTTATGATGATGTAATACTATCTATTAATTGTCAGACAATGGCCTCATTTGTCAGATGAGTGTGCTATCTGCATTTCTGGTCTGCCTTAGAAGCTGAGTACATCCCTTGGCAATGCTGATGCCCATTCACAATGTTCAGTGAAGGTGTTGTTGCTGTGTAGGGGACCCAGAGCAGGAGTGCCAGGCTTGGACTCCCTAACCCACTTTGCCAAAGTGAGAACGTGAAGCTTCGGTCTAGGTATTCTTAGTCAGAGATGTCTGCTGCCTGCCATATCAAGAATATTTCATTCTTTTCCTAACCTGATGTTTGGAAACAAGAAAGTACCTAAAAAGCCAGCTTTTCTGGGCCCTGGCAGCTGTGTAAGCTCCTGATGAGGCAAGGGATTGCCAGTGATAGTTTGGAAAGAAGGAACATGTTGTTCCTCAAGCACTTAGACAGTGAAATTTCCCCATTGATGTTGCACACTGCTGTGTTTGTGGTCATAGTCACATTTTATTCTGCTTAGGTATAAACTCTGGCACATGTAGATTTTGGTATGAATTGTATTTTAACTGGTAATATCAGAACTTGCAACTCAAAATTCTGTGTTTGTGCTCTAGACTTAATAGGGGGGTCTGGAAAAGCTTTTTGACCATGAAGGTTAAGCACGTTACTACATGATTATATGTAAAAAAAAATCCATCAGGAAGATGATGGCTGTCCAGAAATGGTGAAAAATATCTAATTTTAATAAGGCCAAAATGGTGAATGAAACTTTGTCAAGTTTAGTTCCACAATTCAGCCCTAGTTTTGACACAGTTCTTGTGCCTTAGGATGGGCCAAAATTCTTCATGATTTGTCAGATGTCTATAACAATTGTCTGGGCACATGCTCACTTCAGTCAGGGATTGCTTGAACAAGGGGATGTGCAACTGTTCTTGCATTTACTGTCCCTGTTCCTTTAAATGGACTGCAATAAAATGAACAACAACAACAATAACAAAAGAATCACCCTGCTTGTCTGGAGGGGTAAAATTGAGCTTTGGTGAAGCAGAAGCTTTTTTAGCATTCCCTGAAAGCCCCAAGCCTACCAAGGAATTTTAAATGGAGACCTCCAGCAGTCAGCTGCTTCCCTTAGTCTGAGGAAGTAGTGTAAATTCATTCCTTGTTAATGCCTGTAACCTAGCAGAACTCACCTCAAGAAACTGCTGATGTTTTCTTCAGTGCTGGTCAAAATGTCTCGTGCAGCAGTTGAACAAAACTTTCGCCTCTTGCCTGCTTTTTAGCAGTTCATTATTATTCTAGTATTTTATAGATGAGTAGTAATTCTCTCAGCTGATGGGGTGCTGGTACGAGAACAAGCAGGCAGGTGGCAAATGCTTTTCTTCCACACTTCTGTAGCCAAGGTGTGTTTCTTTTCCAGCTCTCTTCAAAGGACCGAGTCACTGCCTGGATAAAAATAATCTAATTGTTTTACCTTTTTCCTCGTTTGCCCAACAGGAGAGTTGCCCATTCCCAGTATGGAAGAACACAATGGCTCTTCAGAGACTCCTGCCCTGAGCCAAGGGCGGCACGTTACCGTCAAGTGTGGGTGGCTGCGGAAGCAGGGGGGCTTCGTCAAGACCTGGCACACGCGCTGGTTTGTCCTCAAGGGGGACCAGCTCTACTATTTCAAAGATGAGGATGAAACCAAGCCCTTGGTAAGTGAAGGGAGGAGATGGGATGGGTGGTCAGGGAGAAAAGTAAGTTAATGCCAGCAGAAATGCCTGGAGTATAAAGCACCGAACTTGTCCATCTCTGTCACCGACTCAGTGTTGGATTTGGGATTTGGATTACACTGAGTCAGGCCCTGGCAGTTAATGTGGTTTCCCCATCAGACTCATTTCTAAAACTTCCTTTCTGAGGTCAGGTTTTCTCATTTCTGCATTTCCAAAGTAGAGAAGTATACAAGAAGTTCAAGTAGCAGAAATCATCAGTCAGATGGACTCGACTGAGGCAGATGAATAAACTGCATTTGAAAAGATATGGCTTGCTTTTAAAATTGATTTTTCTGCTTACTGTGCAGAGTATTCCTGCTTTGTGTTTTCCCAGGTAAAACCCTACACTGACTACATTGCCATTTGTAATATGGAACGGACTGGTGTCTGCCTGCCTGTTCTGTTGTGATCTACTGCTCTTTAACCCTCGTCTCTTTCCTATTTATTTAGCTTTATCACCAGCATGCTTCAGGGCTGCCTATCCCCAGAGTGCCATAGGAGTAGAGTTAAGTAGTGCTGCTTCTTGGGTCAGGTCAGGCCTGAGTCTGTTTGATAGTAAGGATCTCCTGCTAGCACCTACAGAGGTATGATAGTTTCATGTGTTAATGATTTTCCAGACGTTTGTGGCTTCAGAAAAAAGCTTTGGCATGTGTGAGTTACTTCTGTACAGGTACAGAAATACGATCATCACACCCATATTTTTTATGGCTGCTGAATTTCCAATGGTATACCTTTTGTATGGAATTTCACAGGGATTTCTCACAGGCATAAAACCCATCTAATCCAGCCTCCTATATGGAACAGGTCATGACACTTGGACAAGCTTTACTGCTTTCATTATAGTGCACATGTTAAGAAAAGTATTCAGTCTTGAGGAAATGGTTTCCAAAGTGTGAGTTAATTTCTAAGTACCTATTTCACAACCTTGGCAGCTGTTTCCCCATAAAATTATCACAGATAGCATAGGTTAATCAAATAAATTTTGAAATGTTTCTGAAGTGAACTACACAAGTGTCACTGCCTGAAATATGTCTCAGGTTCGATGCCATATACAGAACTATTTTTTCCCCATTACATTGAAAGGTTTGCTGCATTAACTGTGACAAGAAAATCACTGTGACCTTCTGGGAACCCTGTTGTTCTTGCTATGGAGAGCTAAAGCAAAGAACTCCACGGATAACATAATTTTCAATGCATAGAGATATTAGGAAATGGCAAGCATCTTTTGTTATATTGGATCTGTATTTAGGATAAATGCCTCTTTGCTGCTGGATTGTACAGTCTGTACAATTTACGGATGTACAGTAATTCTTGTAGACAGTAATATAATGGAAGAAAGTTAATGAGGTTTTGTTCTGAATCAGATTGTAGTTTTTATTTTGCTTGCTGGCTGGTCATGTTTGAAGGGCGGAAGAGAGCAGGGATTACTTGAACTAAGGAATATTCTACTTGTGCACCTTGTGTGTGTCTATATAGATATATTTATAGAAGGTGGAAGAACTATAGTAGGAGAGACAAGACAAACCAGTGAGCTTGTGTTCATAGCTTATATTCATGTTAATGTGAATTAGAGAAAAGCAGAATCCAGTTTCTGGTGCAAATTCAGCAGGTGTTCCGAGCAGCAGTCTGCTTAACATTTGGGCTTGGCTTCTGTTTGGTCTGTAACAGATATTATGCCATGATGTTTGTGTTTTTGCAAGTGAGGGAGATGGGAATGGAATCAACTTTTAGAAAAATATTATCATCTGTCAGACTTTATTCTCGAAGTGACTGTGTATAATGGGAGTAAGGAGAAACATTTTGTGTCTAAGCCATTAGTAAATGCTTTAGAATTCCTGAAGCAGGCTCATTTCCTGCTAGTAACAGGGATAGGTACTGCATATGTTGTAGTCAGTGTGTATACAGCTCCTTGGTGTCGAGGCTATTAGATTTAAAAGTCATTAACTATCAGTGTGAGAGTGGGCAATTGCCTCCGCCAACCTGTGCTTACAGGCACACAGACCTAGTGAAGAGCAGCAGAAGAAAAAGCAATGTACAGCTGTTATAGTCAAGGTCAGTGAATTGTCATTGATTCTTTGTTATCATCAGACACATGAATCTTTCCCTTGTAATGTTTTATCAATAAATTAGCATCTATCTTTTGCTCCAATATCTCTGAGGATCTGGCAAAGATAGCATTTCTGTTTACTGAAGATGTATGTTTGGATAGAAATAATCTAGTTAATTCCACAGGACAAAAAAATGTAACAAATAAGTGAGCAAGCCATGTCAAGGATTAAAATCTGATTTTTGATAAATCTGTATTATCTCTACTGCTTAGAAATGATACTGGATTTTGCTTTCTTAGTTCTTTTTACTATTTTGTGCTAGATCTAAAGGTCAGCTCTCCAAACTTGAAATGTGGGCAGCTGAAAGAAATCAGAATTTAGCATTCCCTGTTCCACAGTACAGCTGTCGTTTAAATGCAGCCCATGAAAATTCATTTGTTCCTTTTTTCTCTCCTATGGTTAGCCTCTCCAGCTGTGTCAGGGTTGACATGGCCTTGACTGAAGTTGGGAGGAGGGAGGCAGTGCTGGCTCAGGAGCCATTGCTCTTTTTCTGTGGTTTTGTGAGCAGCAGAAGGGAGGTTCAAAGCACTGTCTCCTTTTTGCAGTTTTGCTGTCTCACTTTGCTGGTGTTACTAAGGAAGTGGGAGCAAAGCTTGTTAACTTGTTCTGATGGGACATCATTGGTATTAGGTTGTAAATGAACAAGAACGGACAAACTCATCCAGTCTAAACAGCATTTGACTTTCAGGCACCTCTTTAATGTTGGTGAGACTCAGCTTGGTTTATGGACTTGAATTTGAGTTGTGTACAGCAGAGAGATCTTGAAAAGCTATGAATTAGCCTTCAGGAAACACTTTTGGTGTATGTCTGAAGGCTGACAAGAGTCTGCTGTTTCAGTTTATATCCCATTCTGTACAGTTTGCCATGAAGTTTTTATCCTCAAGATCTTTATAAGCTTTTAACTGTTCAGCTGAAGTAATGCAGGAAGGTTTTCAGTGGCTGACAGTATCTTAGACAGGCCCTGGGATGGGACAGAAGATGGCAGTGGAAAAGTGTCAGTCTTTGCTGTGACATTTGAATTGGTGATTGATGGAAAGTGAGTTAGTGGCAGCTGCATCTTATGTCCATGTCACTGTTTTGTTTGTTAGGGAAAAATGTTCTCTGATGCACAAACAGAATATATTTTCAAGTATTACTTTCTGGAAAAATTGTAGAATGAATCATAGAATGACCTGGATTGGAAGTTCATTGAAGATAATCCAGTTTCAGCCTCTTGTCATTGATGTCCATTGGGACTCTTAAATCCTAGACCACTACCCTCTGGATGTGACACTTCAGCCAATTGCTTGTCCACCTAGCAGTCTAATCATTAAGTCCATTTCTCTCCAATTTAGAGAGGAGGCTTTTGAGGAGAGCCATATCCAAGGCTTTACAGAAGTCCTGATAAATTACATGTGAAACACTTCCCTTATCCACTGATGGAGTCACTCCATCACAGAAGACCACGGGGCTGGTCAGGCAGGATTCACCCTTGGTGAAGCCATGCTGGGTGTCCTGAATCCCCTCCTCATCTTCCATGTGCCTTGGCACAGCTTCCAGGAGGATCTGTTCCATGATATTCCCAGGCACAGAGGTGAGGCTGACAGGCTGATAGTTCCCAGGGTCCTCCTTTCTGTCATTTTTTAAGATGGGTACAAAGTTTCCATTTTTCCATCGCCTGGGACATCACCTGAGTGCCATGGTTTTTTCAAATATCAAGGAGAGTGTCTTGGCATCTGCATCAGCCAATTCCCTCAGCACTCTGAGATGGCTCTCATCAGGTCCCTTAGACTTGTGTGTTCAGGTTCCTTGGTGGCCGTGAACTTGATCTTTATTTACAGTGGGAGGAACTTTGCTCCCCCAGACCCCATCCTGCTGTCCCTCCACTGGAGAGGTGTGGGAAGAGAGATTGCCCCTGAAGACTGAGGTCCAAAAGTACCTCAGTCTTCTTATCTATTGTTAACAGTGTACCACTGTTGTTTATTGGGATGGGTACATCTTCTTTGACCTTCTCTTTTTGGTTAACATACTTGCAGGAGCCCTTCTTTTTTATTCTTGGTGTCTCTCCCAGGTTCAGTGCTTCCCATTTAATGCAATTTGTGTAAAAATTTCATCGACCGATAAATCCATTTAATAGCATTAATAGGAAACTTGATAAACGACAGTTCCATTTTAAAATTAAAATCAAGCTTCTAATGAATGTAAATAGAAATTAATATGATAATTGCATCATTTGTATCCTACCCTGTCAGGGAAAATCCTTTAGTATTAATATTAAATATGATTAAAGATTGAGCCATCATGGTTTTTATAAGTTAAAAGGGAGTGGGAAATATTTCTGTATGGAGAGCAAAAACCTAATTGTACATGCACTTGGGAACAGCATCACAAGAACTGTGATCTCTCCTTGCTTTCTAGAGCATTTTCAGTCAGGGAGATTAGAGTCTGCACTCTGATCCTTCCTTGTCTCTGGAAAGCAACAAGAACCAGCTTTTGTGTAAATACTGACGAACAGCACAGCAAGTGAAACAGCTCCTCAGTGGTGTTGGCTTTGATTTTTAAGAGCAGCCCCCTCAGTCTTGCTGAGGAAAGGATATGAAGCACCAAGTCCGTGCTTGGCTTTATGGGCCTTGCTTGAAAATCCACAAAGCCAATTCAGGGACTTGATGTGAAAACAGCAAGCAATGTCTAAGCCACCGATAATGATTTTTTAGTTTTTCCATTTCTAGGCAAAACACTTGTTATTAATCTAGGAAAGCAGTAACAGTTTGTGGGATGGACATGTGCTGCAGGGTGAACTCTTCCCTGTGCAAATCTATTGTGAACTTTAAAGGGAGAATTTAATAAAATGAAATTATGCAGGTATCACAAGACATAGGGGGGGTGGGGGAAGGAGATTAATAGATGTTTCTCAGGAATTTGACCAGAAAATTAATATACTGGATGAAGTTAAACAGGATTTTCTTGACATCAGTAGTGATGTTTGCTAGATACCAAACTATTTACTAGGAAGACTTTCTGCTATTGGATAGTGGTAGATATGTAACTTAAAAAAAACCCAAAAACAAAAAGCCTCCACGAACAGATCCATCAAAAAGCCCACCTTAAATGGCTCCTGTGAATGCAGTGGAATGGAAGGTGAAGGGAAAGGCCCAAAACTACTGCGGGCTCTTTTATTAGGTGTTCCATGAATGGCTCCTCAGTTATATGAATATATACAGGCTTCTGCAGCTAAAGCAGTGAAATATCTGAAATACTGGGAAGATTCTCAAAGGATAGGTCTTAGCTTTTACGTACAGTAGAAAGCTCTGTTATTTCTAATACCTCTAATAAGTTGATAAAAACTGCAGGTTTCAGCTACTCACTCATTGAGATATATTCTTTTACTTCAGTGGTTTATATAAATGCATTTAAAGATGTAATACACTTTGGTCAGTAGATACCCATGGGAATTTTGTACGTGAGAGATTAGTATTATAAGACTGAGTTTATTTGATACCACGGTACTTCTAGTGCCATTATTCTGTTGCTGGGGAAGGGTTTCTCAACTTCACAGACTGAATTTCTGTTCTCAGCCTGAGACAAATAGCAACAAGATCCATCACTGAAATTTTATCAACTTGGAGGTGATAAAATTCCAACTTTAATCCCCTTTTCTACTTTTTCCAGATGAAAAATGTGAACCAATAGTTGTTCTTTGTTTTGTTACTTTAAAAAGTCTTTGGGCTTGGCCCAGTAGCAGTCCTACAGATTTTCACAGGAATAAAAAAGGTTTTTCCTCAAGCATTAACTACCACATTAATTACAGGAGTGCTACTAAACACTGTGTAAGATTATGAAGTCTGTGCCAAAATCAGGCAGTTTTTGCTCCATGTTTTGCCCCAGCTTATGCAGCTGAAAACTCAGTTACCCTGTGAAGATGGTTTTTATGTTTGAGTGCAATGCAAGGGGTGTTCAGTGTCTCTTTGAGTCAGATTTGCATGTAGCAGTTGTGTCATTGCTGTGACTGTACTGGCAACGTCTGCAAGCTGCTGTATCCTGCTTTTATAGCAGTTGGTTTAAATCTGTGCATGCTTCATTCTCAAGGGCTTGGAGCCTTCCATGCTCCCTGGACTTGACTGACTTTCCAAAACAGTTCTCAGGTGCAGTTGTCCTCCTTGCATTGCTGCTGTTCTCTTTCTCCAGATCCAGCTCTGGCTGCCACTTGCCCTGGGTCTTCCTTTGCCTCTGAATACACTGACTGGTGAGATGACTGTGCCCCTCTCCTCTCCCAGTGCCTGTACCATTCATTAAGGGCCAGCTTGTATGGTCGTTGCTCCCTAGCATGGTTCAGTGTCTCCATCCCATTTGATAGCTTGGAAAATATCAGATTAAATGGTTGCATTCCTATTCCCCATGTCCCTAGCATGCTGGCTGCCTGAGTAGATCTTCAGTTTAAACTAAACCAGAAAGTTTGTTTTTCCATAATCAGCCTTTTTAATGCCCTTTGACACCCACCTCCCCGCAACACTGGGCCTAGATGCCATGCCAAGCTGAGAACCTGTTTGTCTATCTCATTTTAGGATCAGAAAACAGGCTCAGTGACTGAATCTCAAAATTCACTGAAATGAGGTAGTTTTGTCGGTGGGGACTATGAACCTTTCGTGCTTTTTCAACTTGTGCATTCTACGAGGACTTCTTGTTGTTATAACCAAACTCAAAATGCAGGATGGTAAAGAAAACAATGATCCAATGAGAGTCTGCCTGTTTGTATGGTGCTCAGTACTGCCCCAGGTCCTCATTCAAAGCTGTTTGGGAACAATAAATACATGTCCCCAGACTTCTCTGGGGGACAGAGAAGTCCTGGGATCCCTTCTCTGGGATCTCTTTAATCAATCCAAACTGGGAAATTACTTCCAGTAAATATTTTTATAATAGAATAAAGCCAGAATGCCTCGTGGCACTGACTGGAGGTGCCAGCACCATTGACCCATGCGTGTGTATCCAGAGCTGAAGCTCCCGAGTATGTTACCATGTGTTGTATAAACTGTGTGTGTAATTAGACTCAGCCAACACCTGCTGTTAGATTGGAAAAGAGAGGCGCTCTAATAAGATGTAAACTGGCCAACAGCTTAATTTCAGGTCTTGGCTGCCAATGCATCTGCCTAGTCCAACTGTTCAGAGGGCTGCCTTTCTCTTCCTGGGACTAGGGAACTGGCTTGTTTGTATAAGCTTGCTAATGCTGAAGTTCAACCCTTAGTGTGCTTCCTTGCATTTCATGGATGGCGGGACTTCCAAATGTAAGAAGCTGCTACATGGTACAGAGCTGCTTTTCCATTGTGGTGGGGCTGCCCAGTCCTGTAGCTCTCTTGAGCACTGTATTTCCCTTTATGCTCACACCATCTCTCCTTCCCTCCTTTCCTCTCTGTTTCTGACTCATGCCAGGGATTGGGACAGGAAAGCAAGGGGAGATCGTGTCTTTCTGTTTTCTGTTAGCTTCCAAATGAAAAGTGCATTTCTGGTGAATGTTAATGAATATATATTTAACAGATTAATGAAGTTGTGTGGAGAGGAGTAAGGATGGTGTCGGGCTACTTTAAAAATATACTTGATCTTATATTGGATGGTTGTTACTGATTGTCTTCTTACCACCTTCTTGCCTAAAATACACTGATTTAAATTCCTAATCTGTCAATGATTATATGAACTCCAGTGTAGTGTGCAGTGCCTTGTGTCATATTCAGTGAGACAGCAGTGGTCTGCTCTAGGTATTTCCCTTTAGGTTTCTTTGCTTAATAGAAGCAGTAAACCATTAAGGTCAGTACTGCTACATAGCATGTGTGAGGCCATAGGATGAAATTACATAAAAATCAGCCTCCAGATTAATCTTTAAGTAAATTTAATGCTTTTTCTTTCAAGCATATGTGGAACCTTAGTAATTGTAAAATTTCATCTTTTTTCACACTCCATTAATTTGCGCAGCAGAGGCTATGTGGTAAATCTCTCTTATTTAAGGGCAAACGTGGGGTAATGAATAGATGAGGATGTTTTGTTTTGAAGCCTGACAGTTGAAATTCACTAACATTTGATGAACTCATAACCTGAAGTTACTGTTGATAGCTTTTAATTTAGCATATGCTCTTAAGGAAAATTTGAGATGTGGGAAAATTCAATTGGTTTTGCTATCTTGCATAGGTCACAGTAAATGTCCCCCAAAAAAAGAAATCCTCCCTCCCCTCCCTTCCTTCCTTCCCTCCCTCCCTCCCTCCCTCAGGGGTAGTGTCAATATTACAGCTCAAGTGTTGGTCAAATGTTTTAATGTCCCCATTTCTAGAGAAGACAGATACTCAAATACTTCTTATAATATAAATGTTTTTTGTGACTATGTCTTGACAGAATAGTTAATTAGCTGTAGGTGGTATCTCCAAAAGAGCTGTTAAATTTGCCAGCCACCAAAACAACAAGAAAGGTATATTTGTTTATTGTTACCTACATAAATGTCTAAAAGAGCAAAAACTTGTTAAAGTAATTCTAAAAACTCACTGGAAATACAAAATGCAACTGAAACGAGTTGTTTATAGAGGATAATTGGTGCCAAAGTGAAAGTTGATTTTTCAGAATTTTGTACTTAAATTGCCTTTTAAAAGCTATCCTTCAGTCTTTGATTTAGATTTTCAGTTTTTGCCATTTTATAAAAAACTTCAGGGGCTTTGCCACTTACCTTTCGTATTCTGCCTTTTATTCAAAACATCTTGTTTAGATTCAGAATAATCAACAGATGATTATCTGCCCATTAAATTAAATCTCTTGGCATAGAGTCATTCTAGCTTCTTTGCAGCAGGTTATTTTTACAGAAAAAAGGTGGCAATAAAGAATAGCCAATCATTACAGTTTTAGCGTTTGAAATACCTGTAATAACTCTCAAAAGATTGGATGTTTGCTTTGTTTCTTAAAATATCTCCTCACTGAGGAAATAGTTTTCAATTTTATTGTTTAATGCAGTGCATTAATTAAATCCTACCTAAAATCCTGTATTCTAGATTTCATGATTTATTTATTTTGGTTGTACGATTTATGTAGTGTGCTTGCTTATTTCCTTGTATATTGCTAAGGGATTTACTTAATGTTGTTGCTGCAGTAACTGAGAACTTACTCTAGGACTGATTTTTAGCAGCATTCATACAAATCCACTGATTTCAGCTTCCTTCAGTTGGACTGCATAAATGCTCTTACATGGAAAATTGCATGCACCCTGTACAGATTTGAACACAGCAACATGGTGAAGATGTGTTACCTAGCATGGACACTGTGGGCAAGAAAAAAAGCCTTCCTCTGTGTGTTGGTTGTTAGAGCTTTTGGGCTGCCACGTGTTCCCTGATGAGCTGAGCCAGACATTTCACATCTCTTCGCATGGAGCAAGTTTATAAGAATGGCCTTCACAGGTGATATTTGTGTTGGCAGCCTCAGAAGGGAGTCTAGGGCTTGAATGGTAACAGAAGCAGCTAAATTAACTTCTGGTGCTGGAGGGACATCCTTTCCAGCAGGCTTGCAGCACAGAAGTTGAGCTAACAACAACTTTCCTCTTTTACTGCTTGGACTGCAGAATGAAATCCATTAAAAGTCTGTGCAGCTACCCACTAAGTGCTCCTGCTTTGAGTGAGAAATTGCAGTGTTTCCACTCCTTTACTCTTGAATAATAACCACAAGAAATTGAGGAGTATTAAGGACTTTAATAGACACAGGTATGTGTTTTGGAAGCTGGTTGACATGAACTGAGCATTACTGTAATGATCTGGTCATGCAGGTGATAGAGAACAGGCGCAGAGCTGTGTTTTTAAGTTTATGAGCTGATGCTTTAGTAAGCCACTATGTGTGTATTTTCCAGAGTACAGTGGGGATCTCAGAAGAAGTTTCTTCAAAGAAATAGAAAATTATTTACATGTTTTGGAGCCCAGTCAGAATGAGAGACACTTGCATTTTTTTTTCCCCACATCCTTCCTTTCCTTTTCCTCACTTTAGGAGCTGTAACAAATGCTGCACATCTGAAGAAGAGGTTTAGTATTTGTATGGAAAAAGAATATTACCAAAAACTTCAGCCTGTCATTCTTATTAAAGCTGCTATTTGCCATAAACTGCCTAGCGTTAAGATGCCAGATTTCCCATTACTCCCTGGACTTGGAAGTGATACCTATCCCACTGTGTACCAGCCATTACTGAAACGGTTGAGCTTTTTGCAAGATAAAAATGTATTTAACAAATAATGTATGTATTGTTTCTCCTGATATTTTTTCTGCATATGAAATTGTTGGTCAATACAGTTCATTATAAAACCTTTAACTTTTAGTTCAGAATCATGAACAGTATCGTGGAGTGAGCTTCACTGCTTTTTCTTGATGTCTTTTGACTGCAGTTGTTCTTCTTCATCTTCATGCTCTTAAATCCCGTGTACTGATCCAGTTTTATGTGGGTGAGACAGATGATGTGCTACATAAACCAACTTTTACGTGTTACAGGAATAATCCCTTCCAGAAAGGAAAACATTTCCTAGAGAGAATTTTTGAGAAAACACCCCATGAAAAATGCTAGCATGATTGGAGTTTGGTACAGGTCCTGTTAGCATATCTCTGAAAAGGTTAAATAAAAAAGACAGACTGAGATAAATTTGTTTTCACAATTCCTTACATAAATGTTTAAGAGCAGAGAGCTTGGCTGTGGGAAGAGCTTGGATGAGGCCCACCAGTGGTGTTGGGAGAGGAGATACATGACAGTGTGAACTTGGCTGTGCTGTAGCCTTGTTCCTGCCTTTCAAGAATGCCAGATCAAGTCTCAGAAGCACCAAGCTGGTTTAATTTCCTTTAATGAAGTTGTATTAAATTCTGTGCAGTATCCAAATTCTTCTGTCACTCTTCCTGGAGTGAGAAGCTCCTCATGGGGGTGAGGTTTAGCAAGATCTGTGTGATGGTGGGCTCCTGAAGGGCTGTTGTTGGCATGTGAGTTCATGGGTTAGTCTGGAAGAAGCCTAGTGTTAGATTTCATTCAAAGCCTAGGCTGTAAAACGTGTTTCATTTAACTACCTTCGGATCAGCAGAAGATGTTTTTCCTTTTGCTTCATGGGTTTGATTGTTATTCCAGGTGTGTTTCTTCATTTTCTTTCAGTATTTATATAATGTCATCTATGTAATCAACACTATCTGGGAAGAAGTACAAGTCATAAAAGCAAAATAAGACACACAGATCCTATGGATCAGGTTTTTTGATGTACTGAAGTATTTGACTTTTAATTTTCTGGCCTACTGCCTTGGATTTTAATATGTTAACCTAAGCTGAGGGTGGAGGGTAGAGATGAAAGTAAATCTTTGGCATTTATACTGTGACAATAAGAAGAAACACATAAAGTAATTTTCTACCCTCTGGTTCATACCAAGGTAAAGGTAAAGCATTTTTATGAGTAGTCAAACTGTTCTGAGCCAGTTGGACACCAGTATTCATGTACTTTATGCTGAAGACATGCTAGAGTGGAAATGGGGAGGTTTTTTCTTTAAAATAGTCTTCAATTTCTATTAAAGCACTTGTTCCAATAAACAGCCAAAGTCTAGCAGAAGTCAGTGCTATCACTGGTGGCTGTGGAGCGATTTTCACTGGGAAGATAAGGCCCAGTCTTTCTCACTTCTCTGCAAGTTGGAGGTTTATATTTCCCAAGGCACGTAAGAATTTGGACTGTGGATGGATTTTTTACTCAAGTGTGAAATCATGATTTTAGGACCAGTGCATTATGACCCTTGTTTTTTTCTCTCAAGGCCTGTTTGTGATTGCAAGAAACAGAATACAGCCAATTCTAAAAACAAACAAGTGTGCCTGACAGCATTTGTTTTAACCTTTTTAGTGTAACAGTTAGTTTAGTAAACACAGTGATTATTTTTTGTCCTTTTGCTGCACTGGAAAGAAGTATCCAATTAACTGAGTGAAAAAAAACGAATCTACTGCTCTGAATGTTACAAAAGGCTTATTTAATTCTCATTCTGAGGGTATTTAACATTGTGAGTAGAGCTAATTAAGCTGTTAGGCTGATATGAGGAAAACACAAAACCAAGATCCCGATTTTTTGCTCTCATTCACAACCCAGCTGTATTCCTGGATTTACAAAATATGACTCATAAATAAGTACATAGTTTTTCTGATACAATGTTTAATTAAACAGAAGGAAGGTCTGCTAGGTTAAGAAGGTCTGCTAGGCTGGTGCTTTTCTTGGTCTCCCAAAAGATGAGAACGTTGAGACTTCCTATGGTTATGCCCTGTTGGAAATATCCAGAATAGCTGTATATGTCAGTGGTTGTTGTTTGACTGGAAGCAGTGTTGTTCTAGCTAGAGTGGTGCTGCATGTGTAGTCCGTACTACAGATGTGTCTGTGTTTCAGAAGTTAAGAGGTTTTGTTAATTGTGTGATTAATGTTTGCTGTATTACATTTTTGTATCACAAAAAAAGAATTTCTCCCAAATGCTCTAATATTTCTCAAATACGTTCCTTCATGAATACGCTGAAGTCTGAGACATTTAGTGCAGCTCTCAGGAGTGGTGCACAGTTGCAGCTGTGTGATGTTCTCTGTAATGGCAGCAGTATGACTTGCATTCAGCTCCGGGATCAGCAGTTGTGTGTCTCCAGTATGCTGCAGGACTCTGAGATGCAAGATGCTTTCCAGACCCTCTTCTCTTGGAGAATCTCAAGTTCACCACAAGTGAACTTTTATTATTCCTTCTAAAGCTTTCAGGTTGCCAAAAGAATGTACTACTGCTGAAGTGTACTTGACTGAAAAGTAATTTGCTAGATAATGTGCATTCTGTAGTTTTGTTTTAACTTATATTGCTTTTTTACTTTATGCATCCACAGAGTGCTGCTGCACCTCTCCCTCTGTCCCATTGCACTGTGCTTTGGGAGAGGAGCAGGGCTGGGGAAATGACTGAGGCAAGGGTGAAGGGCCCTCCCTTAAGTGTTGTTCACACTTGGGTTCCTCTGGCAGCATCCATGGATCAGGACTGAGACCATCTGCAGGGCCTGGGTGGTGGGTTTCCATCACCCCATCCTGCCATCTCTTTGCTGTTGGGAATGGAGTCCCGATGCAAAGACAGAGGAGATGCTGCTCAGTACTGTGACTGCAGCAGTAAAAGTGCTTTGGGGAAATTGTATCTCAAATGTGAGCTAGTCAAGTTGGTGTTTGTAGCTTACAAACCTGGCAGGGTTGAGGGGGTGCAGGCAAGGAATAATTTCAGAGAGAGATTAATTACATGCATGTAAAGCTATGCAGTCTCTTTCAGGTCAGAGGCTTGAATGTAATGCTGTGGGAGCCTGGATATAGCATTTGACCTTGGGAGAGAGGATGAAGTGGTCAGGGTCTTTTTCTCTGTGAGAAAATTCAGCTGTGCAGTGTAGGCTCAAGGAATGTAACCAGAGATCAAGGGAAAAGCATGTTAAATGAGAGGCTGGAGAACTGCACCAGGGCTTCACAGCAGGTGTGGGGAGGAAGAGCTGAACTTCCAGACCTAAAATGTTGGCAGGACTTCCATTAATTTGTTAACCACTATTCTTCACATTCTCTGTTTTCTTCAGAGGATAATTATTTGCTTGCATTATTCTGCTTGGCTCACCTTGTGATCATAGTGTGCATCTGCAAATAACATTTAAAGTTCAGCATTTGGCTTGTAGAGTTGTTCCATAAAAGACTTCAGCTCTATTGTTTTTAAAACCTTCAGCGCATCACAGTAGAGCTCATTAATGTATGCTCTGTGGAATATACGGGGAGAAAAAGGCTTTTTTTGCAGAATGGCTCTTAAATCTCGATGTGTGAGCACGTCTAAATGAACATTTGACAGTAAAAATACAATGTTAAAGCCGGCAGTAAAATGAGTTTTTAGAGTAATACCCATGCTTCTCTCAAACTGGTGGTATTGCCAGCAATGGTACGTAAGGCTGCTGAAGAATGAACCCAGCTCAAGGCAGCTCTGCTGCCAATTATCCAGTGGGCTGCGTCCAGGAGGTCCCCAACGCGTTGCAAACATCCAGGAAGAGCAGCAGAAAGGCTTTTTATGTAGGGTGACTGTGAATAATGGATACTATCCAGAAAAGAATTGCTGCGCATTGTGGAGTTTGCTAATGCTTGTGTAGTCAGCAGGAAGGTTCAGTGATACATTTCTCTATTAACTGCTTACACAATTAATTATCCAGCCACAGTGTGCACAGCCAGGAGCGAGGTAGTAGAAGGTCCCTCCAGAGAGGAAAACTCTGATTATCTGCTTTGGGAGATAGAATGGTCAGGGTTGGGAGAGGAGAGAAAGAGATGTCTGCAAAAGTAAGTACTGCGAGACAGCCTCTGGCTTGACCCAAAAGGTGATGCTGAAGAAAGGTAGAGTTTGCTCTACCTGAATTACTTCAGGAAGGGATTACCTAAGGGGTGCAGCTATCAGTCTGAAATTTTGAGAAGTTTACAATAAATGGCTACATTTTTCTCAAACATTAGCAGTGTTAAAGGCAATGCCTGCTTTCTTCAGGGCAGTATGTGGAGGAGAGGGGCAGGGGAGTTTTCAGAAAGAGTTGCTGAGACTGCCTGTGAGTATGGCTGGGTTTTGGGCAGGGGTGAAGTTGTGCTGGGGAGGAGGAAAGAAGCTGTGCCCTCTTCGAGAGAATAGCTCACATGTTAAGGACTGTCTGGAAAGAAAATGCTGAAGATAGTGATATAATGCAAGGGTATTAGAGATGTGTCTTTTGACTTACTATCTGAAGTGAAGGTGATCCTGCATGATGTTTTGAAGATCCAAGTTTGTGCTGTTTTCAAAATGAGTCCACTCTTTTTGTGGGAAGCCTTTCTAGGAAAACCCAAAATTTTGGGACAAGCCATTTTATATGTAGAGCCTGACAAAAAGACTAGAAATAATTTTACAACAGAGGCTCTAGGAATCAGGTCGGTAAGAAGCAAGCTTTGGGTTTTGGCCTTGTTTGTGTGCATAAAAACAAAGGGGAAAAAGAGACACAAGTAAGAATGGGGGGGGGGGGGGAATGTCAAAATAGATCAGTACAGCTTTTCCTGCATACCAGCAAAAAGGGACTGGAGGAATAACACTGGAAAAATGTGTGCTCCGGGTGAGTGTGAGGAGAGTGGTCCTCTTTTTATCCATGTATTTGTTCCTGAGTGGCAAAAATTAGAGTACCTTTGTCATGTAGCACTGGTGTCAATTCCCATTTTGTATCTTGCACAGTGGCACAAAGCACGCTCAGGATACAATTGTCTTTTATCATCTGATTACTCCAGGAAACACTGTCCTTTCATATTCTTCTTATCCTTGTGTTGTTAAAGTAGAATGGAAGGACAAAGTACCCCAAAAAAGCAGGGGTTTGGAGGGTATTTGGAATGTTCATAAGTGTCGTGGGAGAGAGAAGGGCAGGAAGCCTAAGGGCATAGGGCTGGGCTTCTTAGCTTAAGAACATTGAAAAATGACTAAAAGCAGGTAGAGGTAATATTTTGAATACACCATGAGAAGATGATTTGATTGCATTTCATATTTTGAAAATACAAGACATTTGTGAGGGGCTTTTAGAATATTACAAAAATAATTAAATGGAATTGATGATCACTAATTTAGTTTCATTTGTAGATTACGTGCACGATAAGATGCACACATTCATGCACTGTCTGGCAATGATTTTTGTCAAGACAAAGCTGCAGACTCTTGTCAGTGGCATGCTGAAGCTTATCTTAAATAAGGTAAGAGCTCTTCAAAACTGTCAGATGTATAAATAGAAAAAAAATAGGTCACTTAAGTCACTGGTGTTATGAAAGCTGAGACACTGGTTTTTAACCTAGGCTACGATTGTCATTTCAGGAGAAATTGCAAATGCTAGGCTGTCTTCAGGAAGATAGACAAGTAAATATCCCTGGATTAAAAAAAAAATAAACTATTTTGTGGTATTTTATAGTGAATTCTGGGAATTACATTTTTGTTGTTGTCATCTGCTCCAGGCCTGCCTTTTTAGTGGAAAATAGGGGAAACATTCCTTCAGAAGAAGCAGTGACAGTTTTAATGCATTCAGCACGTACATGCATAAGCAACCTAACCAGCCCTGTGAAAATGAGCAGAGCAGTGAAGATTTTTTTATTCACGTGAAAAAACTTGAGGATGCTACAGTTGGCTTCCTAGAAGAAAAGTGTCATTTTAAAGCCAATGCCTATGTAAGGGAGGACAAAGAGGGTTAAACTCCCTGTGGCTCGGAGAATGGGGGCAGTGTGTCACATAAAGACTCCGTGGAAATGGTAATTATTCATTGCAGCCTGGCTCTTTCTATCCACTATATCACCATGGTGGAAATGGCATTACTAAACTTGCTTAAGGGCACACGGATGTTAAGAGCTTGGATGTGCTTTGTTGACATCTTTATGTTGACTTCAGTGTGTTCCTAAAGGGTTAGTGAGTGTGTCTGAGCTGGGGAAAACAAATAGTCTGAGCTAGTGCTTTGGGATAATATACCCTCTTCCACAGTGTGATAGGGTGGCTGCTGGTGGTGACAGTTCTGTGCCAGCCTGCTGTAAGGAACGCTGTAACCATTCTGAGGATGAGTAAGATGCTTTCTGTATTCTCTCTAAATTAGCAGTAAATGGATATAACCACAGCTGGCAGGAATCTGTGATCCACGTTGGAAATTCTGTAGCTCTTCACTAGAGCACTTTCCTGTCTGATGATTGTTTCTTTGGTCTCCATTGCTTACTTCACTTACCTGAAGGAGGGAACATTAGGCTTTATATGGGGTTAACAGAAAAGAAAACTTACTGTAAAGTTGTAATTCGTAATTTCTTGAAAGAAACATTTACTGCCCTGTCTTGAAATAAATGAGTAAGGGCCCTGTACTGACAGCTGTGAGGCAGTAAAATGAACTTTTTATAACTCTGTGAGATTAGAAATTATATTTACTGCAGAGTGAAATGGTAAATTACATTGGACCTTACACACTGTCTCATGGAGGGAGCTGGTGACACAGTGAAATAATAGGTGTATCAAGTGTTTGCATATGGGCAATTATGTCAAGTGTTTTTCTAAGAGTTGACATCTGTAGGAATTGCATAATAATACTGGGATGAATGCAGTCACTCAGCATCAGGTGAGGCCCATCTGCTCTGGTTTTGCCTCCTGACTTTATTGGTGGCTGAGTGACTGACTCTGCCGGTATCTTATGAGGTGAAAGGGCTGGGAAAAATCACATTAATGTAATGAAGCAGTCCCAGATCCCCTTCTTTGCCAAATGTATCCACTCATTTGTAGAAATAAGTGCTCTTCTAGTCTAAGCCTATGTCATATATTAAAAGGAGCCTCTTCTCATAGATAGGTTTTATAGATATCAGTACTGTGATATTAGAGGCTGGTGGGTGCTCAGTTCCTGTATGTTTTCCCATCTTGGTGTGTACAGAGAATAATGAGTATTGTGCAAAAATACTTTTTATCTAATGCTGAAGTAAAAGGACATGGCTTAGGGATGTTAACTTGTGTGGTGCAGGAACCTGCCTACTTCTTTTCCTGCGACTTGCATTAGCACTTCTCATCACAGGATTTTTCTCTATTTTTGTGTAGACAAATACTGCTGCTGGCTATTTTATCAGATTGTGAAACTGAGGCCTGGTTTCTGCTTAAAGAGAGGAACAAAGATTAACATTAAAATTTATTAACCATTAATTCCAACCCTAAAATTCTTTATCAGTTTTTTCAAAATGTTGTCCATCACTTAAAAGGATAGAACAGAAATTTCACTGTTGTTTTGTACTAGAAGTTTCTCTGAAATGTATTGAAATGTTTCCTGACTTCTAAACACTTATGTAAGGAATATATCATCCCCTGTTTAATTCAATGGAATCATTTCATCTAACCATTAACCACAGGATTTTTACTGGTACCTGCATGAGTTTTTCAGAAGCATCTCCCTTTATTTAAACACACAGAAAATGAGTGAGCAGGTGACAGCTCCAAACAGTTTTGGATTGAGAGAATAACAGTCCCAATAAATTCGAGATGACTTGTCACCATTCATCATGCTCAGTATGAAATGAAGCTCAGTGGAGTAGAAGGGGTGTCCTTGATTGTGGTGATGAGGCCTATGGCAGGATTCCTGAGATAGGAAGGAAGTGATGGGAAGGAAGTGTTCAAAACAAGGGGAGCATTCTTCCACGTGGCACTCCGCCCCGTGTCGAGGCAGTGCAGGCACTTGTGTGGGACAGATCTCTCTCCTCTGGTTGGGTGACCTGAGATAACACGGCAGGTTTCAGACAAAACTCACTGCTTGCAGACTGTGGGGTTGCTGCTGGTTTTGCCAGATAAATTTTAGTAGGTATCTGCTGTCTCTTACAAGGCAGCTTCTACTGCACACCAGAGGCTGATGTTTTCTCACAGACGAATACTCAATTCTTACTGTGTTTACACTGACTCCTGAAAGGCTACCTTAGCAGCCTGTCCATTTGGTTTGGGAGTCAGATTGCTTTTGCTTACTTAAAATTACCTGAATGTGCAAAAGAAACATGGGATAAACTTGTGAAGGCATGGGTGATGAGTTTTCAGTGTTCAGGTAAAAATGTGCTATATGAAAAATGAGGCTCCTTTCTCAGACAAGTTGAAAACCTTATATTACAGTTTATTGCTTTATGATCTCAGCCCTGATGCTACAGCATCAGCAGGTACTTAAAATACCTCAGTAAGTCATTAATGATGAAAAAAAAAATGTTTGAAGAAAGCGCGTGGCCATGTGGAAGGTGTTCTGTATAAAACTGAAGTAGTAAAATGCTCAGTGTCTGCTGAGCTGTCTGCCATGCTGGCTAGCAGAAAAGAGCTTGAGCTTAATCCATGGCTTGGATTTGAAAAGGGAGTCTTTCAGACATTTGAATTTCCTTTTTACTGTTTCTTGATAAGATGGACATTTTTGAAAATGATGACTGTGTAGTAGTAGCTTTAGAGTCTAAGGCCTTTGTGAATAATTTTATTATATTTTATAGTGATGAGAATGGGAATGAGATGAAGCAAAATTGGCAGGAAAGGGTTTCCAGGTCGTGTGAAGCAGTTGAGGTGAGATGGAATGGTGGTGCATTTCTGCCACTGGCCACCACTCTGCTCTCCAGTCTGTGCAGGCATCCTTCACAGACTGCCACCTATGTGTTGTAAACAGCCATGAGGAAAAGAAAGAGTGGCTAAAGGATTTCAGGTGTCATGACTGAGCTAGCAGGAAATCAAATTATGCTCAGAGAGCCATTTTGTCATGGCAGAAGAGGGAGCAGGGATTTAGAAACAGACTGTGTATTCTGTGTATTGTGTGCTGGGCTAGCATTACATGAGAAACAGCCAGACAGAGCTGGAGGGGCACAAATCAAATCAGAGTAACTTGGAAAATAGAAGTTTTATTTTGATGTCATGAGCATGAGGTGCAGCACTGAATCATCATGTCTTAATTTTGTCCTTTTTCTTTTCTTTCTTTTTTTTTTTTCCCCCTGTGGTTTTTTCATGTTTTTAGTAAAGCATTAAGAAGATTTAGCAGCAGCCTAGGTCATACCATCACTCCTGACTTAGACAAGACTTAAAAAAAAATTGTTTGGTAGATGGAGTAATATATCTACACAATATGCATAGTGCACAGATATTGAGAAAATAATAGGCTTTCTTCCCCACACAAAATAAAGGCTGTCTTCCACCTTGCTTTCAAACACCAGAAATAATTTTCTGTCCTCCAGGGGTTAGCAAGCCCCTTGTGTGTTTTAAAGGTGTGGTGGGAGGGTTGTGGCAGTGAGTCGTGGGTGGCCACAGAGAAGATGCCATGGATGGGTCTTCACAGGGACTCATTCCCCAGAGTGAAGGAAGGTGTGACATAGGAATAACAGTGGTGCTGTTCCTTGTAATCTCATATAATCTCTTGATCTTGTCAGATAGGAGCACTTGTGCATTAGACTAATCATGGTCAGGTCAGTATGGTGTGACCTGAGAAAACCAGAATTCGAGTGTGTTCCCTCCCACACTCACTCTAAATGCTGTAAAAATTTCCAAATGATTAGGGACAATAAGTAGTTGTATGATAATCGGTGTTTTCTACAGCTTGACCTTTGTGTGGGTGATGGGCTTTTGACCATCTTCCTGTTTTCCTGTTTGAAGGAAATTTCAGCACTGTAGGAGGCCTTTGTCCATTAAAAGAGCCGAGTCACGTTGACTTTTTTCTCCCTTCCTTTTATTTACTTGGATGTGGTACAAGTGTGCGTGGCTCCTGCAGTAGCAAAATGAATAGCTCACAGGAGAGCCTCATTAGTCTTGAAATTAAAATAATTGAGTTCTTTTAGCTTATTAGTGCTTAAGAATAGCCTTCTCTAAGTCCATTACCTCTGGGATAAAAGCCGTATTTGCAGTGGAATAAGCAGCATGTACAGCATGACTTGTTGCTAGGGAAAGAGGTTTTCTTAGTTCTTCGACAGGCTTGTGGAATAGAGGAAAAGCTGAATGACCTCAAACTGCATTCCTGAAATCCTCTTTGCTCTTCAGTTGGCAGTGTGAAAATATTTCCATAAGTGACTCTGGCTTTCTGGAGCTGCTCTCATTCCCTTTCCAGCTTGGACAGTCTGTGATGTGGGAAAAGAAACTCCTTCTGCCTGCTGAGTCCAGTTCTATGATGGCAGCGCTCACTTGTTTTTAATGGGTTGAACCCTGATTTCTGTGGAGTTGTTGATACGAGCCTCCATCAAAAACCCTTCCAAGGTTCTTTAAATGGACCAAACAAGGTAAAAATGTGCTAAGAGGAATCTTGCCAGACTGCCTTTAAGCAAGGCATTTAATTCTTTATCAGCAGCAAGGCACATAAAAATAATTTTGCTTTTTTAACAGCTGATGTTTGTGACAGTTGTACAGAACATGGTGCAGTAGAAAAGAAACTGAGATGTTGCTGTACTGGTTAGCACAAGAAACTTGAATATAGCAGGTCAACAGCAGTGCCTTTATACAGTTTGGGCTTATGAGCTGAGTCCTTTTTCTGCATTGGCAACAAGGGTAGTTCAGTTTAAGAAATTAGGATTAGCAAATTCAGGAGCTGATAGTGGATGGGAGAAAGAATTTTTAAAAGTTTAAGTGCTGAAAAGGGCTCAGTGCTTTTTGTTGTGACACCTACTCTCTTACTTTCAAATGTCTGTTTGTAGCAAAGACATTGCACAGGACAGCGGGGACCAGGACAGACTTGATACCTTGATACCTTGCATGATATTAATAATAAAGAGGCACAGAAGCCCCAAAATCCTGACAGTGTCTATCATATGAGATAGGATAAGGTGGGTCCTTACTCACCCTTTGGATAGATGCTGTATCTGTCTCAGTTTAATAACGGGATGAGAATCCTGCAAGGCTGATGGTGACTGTCATTTGTTTGGCTGGCAGTCATGTTTTAAGGGGCATCTTAAAGTGCCTGAAGTCTTGAATAAGTTGTACAAAGGAGGGGTGCATCAGTTAAAAGGCCCTGAAACTCAGTGCCAAGGACTGTGCGCTGAATATTGGACAAAAGTGCTTACAGGCTTTGGTACGTGGTCTGGTTTTCTTAGATCATAAAGCCATTTGTGTTCAAAAGTAACTTTCTTTATCCTCAGTTCTTCTTAGCGCTCAAAACTTGAAATCTTGGTATAAATGGGAGTGCAAGCCTTTATCTTATACTCAAGAGGGAAGTCATTAAATTGTGGTACAAATTTGTGTTTTGAAATGAAAACCTGCTCATGTCCCCTAGAGTTGGAATGTCATCACATCAGTTGATTTTCTCTGCTTTAAAGGGGAGAGTTAGCAGATATAAAAGGAGATGGTTTAGACATGGGTTTCTAATTCAGAGTTGTGGAAAAGACTTTTGTTCCTTAACATAAACCCTGCCAAAAATAAAAGGATACTGTGGCTTCAAATGAACTTGCTGCTGTTTGTATTTGACTGTCTGTATGTTTATCATCTTGCAATTCAGTGGAGCTCTCAGACTGGAGAGCTTTCTTGTTCTGTTTTGCTAAGTGTATTCCATGGGGTCCCACTTCTTGATTGGTGCTCTGACAATGGATCATAGCAGTAGAAATTTTGATAATTTGCTTTACTCTGAATAGCTCTCTCACTTCAGACACCTCTGGTGATGTAGGCAGAAACTTAATCTGTAAGTCTTAAGTTTAAGCTGTTGCTCAATGGTGCTTTCAATTTGTCTAGATTTTTGCAGTATATATATTTAAATGTTTCTTGGGCTAAATACCAAGTCTTTGTGAAGGGTTCCTAGCTGTGTGGATGGGGTCTCGTATGTGAGACCCTGGCTTTTGTGCATCTGAGTGCATGCACAAATAACAGTTTCTGAACAAAAATGGAAACCGTAGCAGTGTAATTCCTTCCCCTTCAGACAAATGTTTCTGAGGGCAGCTGTTCAGTGAAAAGCCTTGGAATGACTGAAGTCTTGCCTTTCCATGAAAGCCGCCCTTCATTTCAATCCCTCGTGAAACTCCCAAAATCTGCCATTGAGTCTAGATGTCTTTTTTTGGGTTGCTGTGAGACAGTAGCAGTGTGCCTGCTGTCTGCTTTCCCTTGGGTATCCATCCAGCCATTTAAAATGACTCAGCTGGTTTGTGTTCAGTACCTTTTTGGCTATTGTAGATCTAAAATGTAAAAATTACCAAAATTGGAAGGGGAAATTAATGGAGAGAGCACCAAAGCCATAAATATGAGATACTGTTTGTCAAAATTGATGCTAACATTTTTACAACATTATGTGATTGATGTAACATTTCAAACAGCAGCCTTGATCAGGATGCTTTTGTGAACAAGATAATTTATCTCAGCAAATGCGTTAACATAAATGTTTTAAAATGAAAGGCATGATAAATCCGTCTAGAGCCTGCACACAATAGAGCTGCCAAACCTGCCACCTGTTAAAGCTTTTAATGAACTGTTCTGTATTTCACAGAAAAAGTTTAATTAACGTTGTCACTTTTTTCTGCTGAGACTTCGCTTATCTGAGGCACTCTGAGATATCGTGTAGCAAATGCTTCTGAGTGGAGCAGCTCTGGTGTTGTTTTGATGTTTTAATTAGAATTTCAGAAAACCAGTGAAGAAGCCATAAAATCTTAAATGTGACTTTTTTGCAGCACAGCCATGAGGACGGGCCTTTTTCCAAAGCCACAGGGAGACTGTGTTTTGTTGGGAGTCAAAGGATGCCCAACCTCATGTTATGTCGTTAGATTAATGGGAAATTAGTTGCTCTGGATTTTCTAAATGGAAGATGATGCTTCTCAGAGTAAACCAAAAATGTTACCAGGATATTATGCTTCCGTGTGTGTGAGAGAGAATGCCTTTCAGTGCATTAAGACCTCTAAGACACAGGTTGGTGGAGGTTTTTCTGCAACAGGTGGGAGAAGTATCCACAAGTTTTTCTCCATCCCTCTTGTAGACCCTCTTTAGGTAATACAAGGCTCCTAGAAGGTCTCCCCAGAACATTCTCCTCTGAGAAACCTCAACAGGGTGCTTTTTCCTATGCTCTTCAGTGAATTCCCACTCTTTGTTTTTTCATCCAGAAGCATATTGAATGCTTGCTGTCTAAGTCCTTGATTAACTTCAATTTATTGTGGATGTGGCCAACATTTCTGGCTGAGCAACAATACTCAGCTTTTAGTTAAACTATGCAATGCCCAGACTGAAGCTCACTGATGTCGCAGAAGGATGCAGAAGGGCAGAAAGGAGCTAGAAATAGTAAAAGCAGTGGGTAAACAAGTAGAATAGCAAAGGAAAAAGCTTTGTAGAGATTTGTGAGGTACATGGGCAAAACTGGACCCCACTGAGCATGTTCAGTAATAGCCATTGGTAGCAGCACTGGCTACCTATGTAAAATTATACCCTTTAAAAATAGTAATGAAATGTCGTTGATTAACTTCATTGTATATTCTGGCTTCAGAAAGCAGCCTGTGAAAGCATCCTCAAGCCAGTGACTCAAGTGGATTTTAGAATTCAGGAGCTTTTCTGTTTTTATTTTGGCTGAGTTGCATTTTGTCCCATGGGACAAAATATTGTCATAGTTTTCACAAACTACTATAAACTTGAGACACACCCTTCTTTTTCTTGCCACATCCTAATTGGTACCTGAGTTTCCCGTGATGGTCCCAGCTCCAGCTGGAGTCGCTGTGCTCTGTAGCTGTGAGCATGCCAGAAAATGGGGCCACTTCTGGTTCAGCTCCAAAGTAAAGTTTTTACTTGCAGATTGGTGAGCTGACTAATTTGACATATTTGCCCTGTGTTTTCACTTTGGAGAAAACAAAAGTGCAATGGGAATAAAGGTGCATCTAGAAATGCTTAAAGCTTCTGGAGCTGTCTCTCAAAAAAAGCAGATTCCAAAGTGTTGACAGCAGATGACTGGTATGAACTACTTATTCTTAATAGTTGGAAGAAAGGCCCCTTTTCAACAGTAACTCTAAGAAGGGAGCAGTTCAGTGGCCAGAATATTCCTGTGTTTGCCATAAAACCTGGAGCTTTGTTTCTGTTCACCTGCTGTGTAAACACTTGGCTTGGTTTTGCCTCTCCCATAAACTGCATCTCGTCCTCTTGCTTTTGCGGAGGCTTTGCAGTTTCTACTGCAGACTGTGAAGGCCTTCATGGTCATTTATATTTTGATATCTTATTAAAATAGCAACGTGGAATCTAAGGTATTTATATTAGTACGGTTGGAACAGAGCAGCTGCTGGAGTGCAGTTAATAATGCTGGCCTCCAGTCACCCTGAATCCATTTTTACTCCAGACTGTCTGGCACTCTGCAAGATACACCCCCCCTCAACAGGTCTGCAGAAAGCTTGTCACACTGTCTTTTAGAAAAGCAGCTAAATGATGGTTTGATATTTAAATCTGTAACACTTTAAACAGCTTAGTAAGCCAAACTACACTCACTTATTCTTGCTGTACGTTTACATTAAATACTTTTGGTGGTGGTATTCAGAGAACAGTGTAAAAATCTTGATTATGAGAGTCTTATTTATTCTCAATGAAGTAAGTGCTATTTTGGGACAGCATAGTCTTGAAAAATATTGGCTATTTTTAAAAGGTATCTCTAATTAAAAAGGTTATCCTCCCTGTAAACCCTGGGAAGGTGCAGGAACAAGTACTTCTGGAAACTTTTGCATACAGAGGGAGCAGCTCTATGGCTCAGATTTGGCTGTGGTGTGGTCTCCCGTAGTTAGATCTTATGGCCAAACTGCTGAGGGAGAATATGGAGAAGTGGAGTTTTTTTCCCCATGGTTATCTTCTGAATATGGCACCTTCCAGCCTGCTGTCCTATGACTGTGTGATTTTAATCATGCACCTGGTAAATTCCTCCTGGAGTAGCAAACTGTTGAAAGAGATACACAAGAGGAAACAATAGGTCAGTTAAACTAGTACTGAGAAGAATTGTTTGTGCTGGTCCTTGAGTGGCTGTTGCCTTAACCTAGGTTGGTTTTGTGGTCCACAGCAGTTCATGGGGTTGAACTGATGTCTACAACTTGCCACGACTTGAAACAGTTCTGAATGCATGTTGTGCCAGTCGAAGATTATGAAGAAATCACAAAATCACATGCGCAAAATCCCCTTACCCTAACTTGTGCAAGCGGGATTGCAGAATTGTGTGTGTGTTCTGCATAACTGAACTGATTCACTGGTACTCGACCTAAACTAACTCCTACTAAACCCTGCCTTGATTCTGTAGTTATTTAAATTGGGGATTATCTGGCACCTTTTCTCTTACATAGCTTGTAGTTTAAGCATTGTCCTCAAAAAATACATTATCAATACACTAAGAAGACTAATAACAAACGGCTAAATCTCAAGCAGAAGCTATAAAAGTGTGTGATTCAGATCAGTTATAAAGATCAAACTCTCCAAGAACTCCAGTTTCAAATAGGAAACAATATCACAGAATGAATGAAGCAGATGAATATGCTGAACTAAAATGTGGAAATACCTACTGTACACAAATGGTACTGCAGGAAAAGTAATTTGTAATCAGGGTATCTGAGTTTTCCAGTTGTGTTAATTGTTTAGGTGGCACCTATTTTGTGTAGGTAGCACAAAAGACATGACCCTAGTCTCCCCCTGAGATAGGATCACTGCTACTTAATGTAATCCCTTAAACAAGAACCAACAGAGTATCCTACACAGATGCCAGAAAGCTAAATGAGCTATTAATTCTGTGTGACTGTGGTATATGTAGTAGCACATTTCAAGCCATGCTTATAAAAAGTCTAGTATATAGATTAAATGTAAACAATGTATAGATCTTAAACCAACAGGCAGTACAGTCATTAAAAAACCTTGCCAAACAAATAGATAGCCCTTGCCATAAATGTCTGAAATTTTTCTATCTGAAACCGAATTTTTTTCTTCCCATAAAAAGCTGCAAGATAATAACCTACATCAGTTAGGGAGATTTCCCTGGCATTTTCTTGCTAGGCAAAAGTTCACAAGAATATTTGCACAGGAAAAAACCAACCAATTTTGGTGGAATGGTGGTCCCATTTTCACGTCTCTCCGCCACCTCTCTTATTCTGTGAAAGTTGCACTTTGTGTTATTTTTAGGAAATCTGCAGCAGTTTCAACCTTTACTACACATTGACATGGAAATTAATTGTCCTAGGTGGGATAGTTGGCCATATATAGGTTTCCTGGGAAAAAAACATAGAGTTGGCCTTGTCCCATGGATGCAGCCTGTTCAGATCCCTCTTCAGAGTCTTCCTACTCTCCAGCAGTTAAACACCACTTGTAACCATCTGCCAGCTGGGTTTAACTCCATTTATACCATTCTCTGTGCCCAGCCACCCAGGCAGCTTTTTAACCCAGTGAAGAGAGCCCCCATCCAAGCTAGGAGCAACCAATTTATCCAGGAGAATGTTGTGGGAAACTGCATCAAAGGCTTCATTAATGTCTTAGATAAAATCCACAGCCCTTCCCTCATGCGTTAAGGGAGTCTCTTTGTCATAGAGGGAAATCAAATTAGCTGCCCTGCCTTCCATAAATCCATGCTGGCTGGTTCTGATCCCACAGAAGGGATTGAGTGCATCAGCCTTTTCTTCATCCTTTGTCACTAATGTTTTACCCTACATCCAGTAAAGGGTGGGGATTGTCCTTAGCCCTCCTTAGTTGCTAATGTATTTATACAATCATTTTTACTCTTTTTTTGAGCAGTAGCCAGATTAAGTTCTGGTTGAGCTTTGGGCCTTCTGATTTACTCTCTGCCTAATCTCACCACATCCTTTTAGTCCTCCTGAGTTGCCTGCCCCTACTTGCAAAGATCACAAACTCTGCTTCTTTTTCTCTCTCTGCCAAAGCTCTCTGTTCACCCATGCTGGTGGTCTTCTTCACCAGCTTATCTTTTGGCACATGGGGACAGGCTGCAGAAAGCATCTTTAAGACTTCCTGATTGAAAAATATCCAGCCTTCCTGGACTCCTTTGCCCTTCAGGAATGTCTCGCAAGGGACTCATGTCAACCAGACTTCTAAACAGGCCAGAGTCTATTCACCATTGTTGCTGTATCTGTCCAGACTGTCACTGGAGAGCTTTGTATATAAATGAGAGGTCGTACTTGAAATTTTCTCCTTGTCAAATATTATCCTTTTGGGAAATAGTTGCATTGTTTTGACCTAGATGTTCTCAGGACTGGAAGTTGGTAAATTTCCTTTGCAGAAGAGATCTGTAAAGCAAGACTTGGTCCTTTTGGTCCTTTTTGTTCCGGTGTTTCATTGGCTTTTTATCTTGGGAAAATAGTTTTATCTAATTAAAAGCTAAATTCTAACTGAGCAGAGCTATTGGAAGTATTTTTCCTGTAGTAAAAATCTCTAAAAATTCCGTAGTACCCAGTCCCATTCTTGTGTGTCGATCAAAATTTAATGACCATTGCAAAACCTAATTTTATCAAAACTTCCACACATGCATCTAATAATGCTCTCAGCTTGTATTCGTGACTTCTTAAACTCAGTGCATTCTCTGAATTTATTTATGCATCTTATTTTTTTCTTTGCCTTTGGAAAATACCAAGGGGCTTTTCTGTGAGAAATATGGGAACTGCAGAGGGGAGTTCCACAGGAAAGCACTTTCTGCCCCTGAACCCCATGTGATCTGTCCTTAATACAGCTGTTTCTCCTCTCTTGCCCTTACTAGAGAAATCAAAACTGAGAGCATGCAGTATGGATCTAGCCTCTGGGTTTAGGCAAACTTAATTCTTTGTGCTGTCAATAGCTTAACTTGGTATGGGCTTGCTTTCTCTTACGGGACAAATACAGGGGTTTTTGTCTAGTGGCTGCTCAAGTCAAGATTGCTTCATTCTTGAGGAAAGAAGTTTTTCTCAAGCAGAGAAGCACTCAACCGTTAAGTGAAGTGTCTGGCAAAAGAGAAGGAGAAAAATCTTTAAAGGAACTGTAAACACAGAGTAATAAAACTGTCAGCTCTCTCAAGTCAGAAAAAATGTTTTGGCACTCCGTATCACGCAAATGGCATAGATGGTATTTGCCACCACAGGAAAGAATTTACTTTTTTTTTTTTTTTAATATTAAGCTATCAGGTAGGTTTGAACATTGCTGTGTTGGATGTGGCTGTGACTCATACAGAAGACACAAGGACCCAAGGATCCCTTCTGCCTCTCTATCCTTTCCTTCAGCTGCCTCTTTCCTGGCTGATGATCATCTTGCCTCTCTGAGAGCTGATGTGTGATGAGTTTTCCATGAAACCACTAAAACAGATGTGTAAATGCAGCACCTGACTTGAAAGTCAAAGTAGAGTTCAGGGATCTTTGATAAATAAAGCTGGAAGGGCAAGAGGAACATCTGATATAACTGCTAATGTAATGTGTACTTCTCATCCTTTTTTTAAGGGGTAGCAGGACAAACTAAAACAAGGAAATCGCCTGGGGAAGTGAATTAGGATAAAGCCTGAAAACATTATTTTGGCAGGAAAGCACTTAATTGCCTCATGTCTCTATGTGCTTTTTGAGTAAAATCCATCCAGAGATATGTAAAAACATGTATTTATCTTCACATTTGCCAGTCAGCATCTTCAAAGCATTAGAATTCCTTCTATCATAAGCTTTCTTGGGCAAAACCCGATATCTCTTGGACAAGTTGGTAAGTGCTTCAGAGAAGAACCGTGTGTAAATAAGGCAGGGGAGAGTGTCCCTAGGGGAGAGTAATGGAGCAGAGCTGGCAGGAGGCACAGGGCGGCTTCTCTGTGGCCATGTGTTTGCTACACGGAGCGTGCAAGCAGAAATGCCATCTGTCAGCTGCTCCTCATGAGGCACTTGTGCGGTGGCCATCCTGTGCCCTCTTCCGTGCTTCCTCCTGAAGTTCAGCTGCTGAATGGTGCTGAAAATGTTTTGAGGGACCAGCATGGAATAAAAACATCTATTTGAGCAAGACTGTATCATGCTGTGAGGCTAATCCAAAGTAGATTGATGTCATTCTTGCTGCACTCTACGGTATTTTATCAAGCACTTAGTTAATGGAGAAGTGTTTTTTCCTCAAGTTAAACACTTCATATATGCAGATTTTTGATTTTAACAAGCGTGTTGCCGTGCTGTTTAGGAAGTCTTTGGTTTGAAGCAGTAGTGTGCTATAGAAAAATCCATGTGTTTGAGAATCTCCTTTGAAAGTGGGCTTGATCTCAGGGAAAAGGCCAATGCTTCTTGAGCAACCCACATTTCTCCTGCATGCTGTGAGTCATCTTGAATGCTCAGCTAGAAAAGCAGAACTGCCCTGGTAAGGACAGAAGTGTTGGAAGTGGAAAAACAACTCGGATGTACCACAGCAGGAGCTCTGCAAAACACTGCTGACCTGGTGGAGGCACAGCTTGCAAACAGAATGGCAGTGGGAGCCCGGAGAGACTTGGGTCAGGGCCACATTTTTATCCGACTTATCTTTTTCTTGTATTTCTCTAGACTGCATGCCTTGTTTCCTGCTGGCACCATGATGGTTTGTTGGTTTTTGTTTTGGTTTTTTTTTTTCTTTTTTGAAAGCAAAATATTAGTCTGGTCTAATTGGGAGTCTTGAGTTGAAAATTTTAAAATAGTTTGAATGAGCTGTAGACTTTGATGTGAAGCAGTGTGACGCTGCCTTATTATGGAACATTTGCATGCAAATCTGCACTGACACCCAAGTCAAAACATGTATTTCCTCTGGAAGTCACCTTCTTCTTTCGTGTGCAAATCAATGTCTTGTTAGGTGTCTAAGGCTATGAAGTCAGTTTTATCTTACTTCCCCCTTAGAATTAGATACTCAAGGCAGAAAGCAGAGTTTGAAATTGTTGAAGCTTTGCAACCAACTGATGGTCCATTCTCTTGGGACCTTCCAGAGTGTAAGGATGGGCCTAATGTTGCACCTTAAGGGCCCAGAAGGGCAATTGAGCAAGCGGACCAGCAGTGATCTGGGGACCCCATTTATATCAGACAGCCTGCAGCCAGGGCTTTATTACAGTACAGATGTGTTCCCTGGGCATCAGCTGCTGGGACTCTCACAAAGGGACACTCCAGACAGCCCCAGTTATATAGACAGCTACAAAACTTAGCAAGGGGGAAGTGTTGCTGTGTGCTGAAGGCAGACAGATGAGTGTGAAAGCAGACAGAATGGGAAGTGAGAGAGCTGCAATTGCTCTCTTAATGCTTTCTCCACTGGAGTTGGGCACCCAGGTGCATATTGCACAAGCAAGGCTATTTTTTTGATTTAAAAAACCCCTTCACGTACGTATATTGAAGAATTTAATGTGCGGTGATGTCTGCAATAATAGTTCTGGAAATAGACAATGAAATAAAATCGTTACTTGAGGACATTTTCTTTTTAAACTACAGCAATATTCTGTATGGTGTTACTGTCTGGATTCTCTTCATATTAGCTTAGCTACTGTGTGTGGCTTTAGGCTTTACATTTTAGTAGATGGAGTAGGTTTCATCTCTGACAGAAAGGCACCAGTGTTATAAATATAACACTTGTTTCTATGTTCTCAAAAATCTGTCATTAAGAGAGCTCCCTGTAAATGGTAAAAGAATTTTGCATGAATGAATCAGGAAACATCACACTGTAATGAGACAGCAGTGTGCCTGTTGCTAATTAGTTGACAGCAAAGTTAAATGCAGTTTTCATTTACTGTCTCATGAATTGATTTTAGTTTACAGTGCTGTAGGCTAGGTCTCATTAATTTTGTGTTTTTGTTTAGACCTATGATTGACTTGAATATGTTGTATGTACTCAGTGATGCAAACCCCTGTGACAGTGAAACTCCAGTATGAGGATTGATCTGCTCATCCAGTGTGCGGGGTGGAGCTTTTTCTGGGTAAAACCAGCTGAAAGTGGGCAAGAGAGTCTTATATCAGTCTTAATGGTCTGTTACACGGGACAAAAATACATGTAGTTGAAATGCCTTTTAGAAATTCTTATTCCTGGTCTCCCATAAGTCTCGGAAAAATGTATTCCTTGTATTCCTGTTTTTTCTTTAGATGTTAATATGATAATTTGAACTATATTTGAACTATATTGTTACTTATGTTTTCCTGTTCATATTGTCATTTTTGTTTATGATATTTTGCTTGCCTAATATGGTAGTTCACACAAGACCTGGATTGTGACATCTGTTAACAGGTGCTGTTTGTGGCAGGAATGAAGGAAGATAAGGCACTTAATGCTTATGATACATTTTTATATGCAGTGAGTGGGGACATCTGCCCACAACTGCTAATACCTGCTGCTTGTATCACCTCAGCAGAAAGCTGTGCTGTTTCATCTGCTTTCAGCAACAAGCATCACAGTGTTTCATGGAGGTGATTTTTTTATGTTCTGATGAAATCCCTGTGCACCCTCTCTTTGCCTTCCTGTGATAACACATTTCTTGCTGGTACACAGCACTGACAAGTTGGTATAGAGCCCAGACTCCACATCAGCTGGTACAAATACTGATTTTGTGAAACATTTGTAACCTGTTCTTTCAGGTGACTGTTTCCTGTCGTTTTGTAAGGATTCCCTTGTGAGGCGAGGATGGTGTTTCTGCTTGTCTTGACTTCCCAGTAATTGTAAATGGTTCTGCTCATAATGAAGGTTCCAGGTCATAGCAATACTGATACTGATAACAAAATTGATCTTTTTCATGTACAGGCATTTCTTTAGGGCTGTTTAAATGAGGCATCTGACATATTTGGGCACTTGGTTGAAACTATAAGTGAAAAATGGTGCTCCATGTTGGACTCAGTGATTTTTCAGGGGTTATAGACCTTATTTGAGATATTCTGTGTTTAAGATGTGTAAGTTATGTGGGTTGTTTATGTTGGAGATGGGGGCTCCATTATACCATAATTGGAGAATATTACTAGGTAGGTGATATCTCCCATTGACAGTGGTAAAGAGCTTGTACCTAATAGAATTCCTAGGATGCTGCTCTGAAAATTTATCCCTGGACAGCCATCTTGGCACAGTTTCACTGAGGAGTGCCTGCTGACTGAGGTTGAAATGGAGGAGGTGTAATTTCTAGAAATGAAAAAGAACTCTCAGAGGAAAGTGGTGGTCTATCCATGCCACATGTCAGCAGACCAAAGGGGAGGGCATAAGCTGTGTCTTCAACACAGCCCTGGAAATGTTATAAGGGTTGTAGGGGTTGTTTTTGTCTTTGGATGTTACTAGAAGTATGCACAGCTAAAATTCCCCATGTGCTGTCTCAAGGTAGTAAAGTTGAAATAAAGGCTTTCGATGCCCATCACAGAGGTTCTCTGACATCTCTCTGCCTGTAGCAAGCACATCTTTGGACGGGACTCTCTCTGTGCCTGCTGTGGCTGAGCACTGGCAGCCTGGCACACTGCAGCTACTGGGTGGGAGCGAGGTATTTGCTCTGTATTTTATTCCCTGGGATGCTACGGGAAAAGGGCCCAGAGCAGGAACTGGATATGCAACCCACAAACTGAGGGTCCTCTTCTGTCCACACCCCCTTTGGCTCCAGCCAAGAAGCCTGGCTAGTGAGTTCACCTGCTTCACACATGCAGCTCTTCCTAGCTCAATGCTAACCCTTGCTTTTAAGTCTTGATTTTTCCCTGCAGAACAGTGGGATTAGTATATGTGATAAATACAAAACTCTGCATGGTATTAAATATCCAAGTGATTAAAAAAAACCTAAAGCTTATATCAAATGCCTCCATTAATTCAAGGGATCTATGCTCTTGGCTTTTGGGATAATCTCTACTCATTCTCTTTTTGAAAATCATCTCAGGTGTTTACAGTGAAAAATACATGTTTAACACAGTCCAGAAAGAAGAAGCATTAGTCTGTCCAGTTTTAATCCCATGTTTGTTCTTACTTTTTTCTTTAGGGTACCATCTTTCTGCCTGGCAACAGGGTAATTGAGCATCCCTGCAATGAAGAAAGTCCAGGAAAGTTCCTTTTTGAAGTTGTTCCAGGTAGGATATTCTACTCCATATCAAAAGCCTTTGCAGTTTGTCCTCGGTGACAAATGGCCACATCTGTTCTGCCAGAAGAGAAGCTGAAGGTGATTAATGATTCAATTTAAGGAAGAAAAAAAAGGTTTAATTTGTTAATATGTTGGTTCATAAATTTTTCATTCACCCTCAGGCAGCATAGGAAAAGGATGTGTATTTTATTTGTCAGTGTAAAGCAGAATTCTTCCGGGCAAGGAAGTGCCGGGTCCTGTTCTTGGATCACAACATCTCCATGCGGCACTGCGGGTTGGCAGCAGAGTGTAAGGAGAACATCCTGGCAGAAAAGGACCAGGGGGTGCTCTACGGCAGCTGAACACGAGCCAGCAGTGGCCAGGTGGCCAAGAAGGCCAGTGGCATCCTGGCCTGGATCAGCTGCTGTGTGGCCAGCAGGAGCAGGGCAGGGATTGTTCCCCGTACTCAGCACTGCTGAGGGCACGCCTCGAGTGCTGTGTCCAGCTCTGGGCCCTCGCTGAAGAAAGGCACTGAGGTGCTGGAGAATGTCTGAGGAGCAGCTGAGGGAGCTGCAGGTGGTTAAGCCTGGGGTAAAGGAACCTGGATGGGGACTTTATTTGCAGGTAACAAGTGACAGGATGAGAGGAAATGGTCTCAAGTTCCACCAGAGGAGATTTAGATTAGATACTGGGAAAATTTGCTTCACTGGAAGGGTTATCAAGCATTGGGACAGTCTTCTGGAAGTAAAGTAGGGGAGTCAACCATACCTGGAGTTATTTCAGATTTATAGTTATGATGCTTAGGGACATGGTTCAGTGGTGGATGTTGCAGTGTTGGTTAACAATTCGACTTAATTTTAAGCATGTTTTCTGAACTAAACAATTTCCACATCCAGTCAGCCCAGTGTATTTATTCAATGTTCTGTTAATACCCATATTACTTTTCAAATTACCTACTATCATGACTATTTGGAAGGGCAAATAGATAGTCATGTCTGTTCTTCTTGGTTTTAAACAGTCTTACTGTCAGGGCACAAATGTAGTTGTTTTCACTAATGTGCCAAGTTATAATACATTGTAAAAGTGTAAGAAATAGGAAGTAGACTTCACAGCTTGATTATAAAAGCCATGGGCAGTAAGGGATTATTACACAGATACAGCCAGCGTGGTGTCTTTGAGGTTTAACACGCCCAGATTTGAAAAGTTTCTCACTGTCTCTCCTTAAAGTCTCTTTTTTATATGTTCAAAATATTGAAAGAAACCCACCTATTTGTTAGCATTGCAAATCTGGAATGGACTAAAATCTTGTTTCTGTTGGAAATTAGGAGAATTCTCCGTATGTCCTTATTCATATGACACCTTAATCTGACTGATAATGCTGACCCTGGGGATGCATTATCATGCCCAAGTTAAGACGGCAGTTCCTCTTGTGATTTCCCAAAAGGTTCGTTACACCACTTTTCTATGGAGTCAAGTTAAAAAGTAATTTGTAGTTACTTTTGGGCTGAGTTCAGTTTTTTTCTGGAGCATCCTGAGAATCAGGTAGGCTTTTTTGCCTTGGTTTCAATTTGTTTCAATTTGTTTTGCTTATTTTCAATTCTGTTCAGTTGTGTTAAATTCTGAGGACAGGGTATTGAATGTGTTTTAAGATAACACCAGTGTATTGATTGTCCCCACCCCTTGCTAACGAGCATGTGGCTATAGAGACTTCCTACTTGGCATATTATGCCAAGAATTCATGACCAAAAAAAAGGTTTTTTTGGAAATCAGGGCATTTCCTGACATAGCAGTGGTCTTTGGGGATGAAATTAAAGTGAAGACTCAGACTGACTGTGGAGGAAACATTACAGTGCAGATGTGTAGTAGTGAAGTAGAAGTGCCAACTGTATTTTATGCAAAGATGAAGTGAGTATTGCCACTGTTGTCATGTCACTGTTGCTTCTTGAGGCAAGAATTTTGTCAGCCTTCTGTAATGGAGCTGTTTGTCATTTGTACCCTCTTAGTGACTCAGTATAAAAGTCAATTTTATAGGCTGACGGCAACACAACTGAGCTCATTGAGTGTAACACAGAAAAATGTATTGTAGCTAAGGTTCTGATTAGCCTTTGTAAGCTTTTATATGGGAAATCAGCTATGTAGCAACAGGATCCATTTGCACATTTTAAAAAATTTTGTCAACTGAGCATTGTATTAAATGTATGGGCCGGAGCTCACGCTACTCTTGCATTGCTTTCCCTGTATAAAAAGTTGAAGCAATTATAGTTGCAATTCCAAAAAGCAAAAGTGACAAGTCCTCTTTTTGTCTCTCATGTCTGTGGGCGGCCTGAAAACTTGTGTATGTGTGTTTGTTTATTGCTAATACATGCAAATTATTTTGGGAATGTACGTGGGAGTAGGTTTATACTGTGAAACTAATACTCTGTATGCAGCCATCTCTGAAGATGAATGAAAAAAATGTGTGTGGAGACAAGTATCTTGCAGTTTTGGTGCTGTAATTAAAATACAGATGCCTTCAATTTGCATTTGGAAAACATTCTGTGCATTCCCTAAGTCATTAGATGATTTAATACTTAAAATTTTCCTTTTTTTTTTTTTTTTTTAATTTTTAATTTGATGTGCTGGCAGAGTTAATTTACAGGCAAGAAACTCTCTCCTGTACAGCACAACGCCCACGCCACGCTTCTGTGTGGGAGTTTTCTGTGCTGGAGTCAGTGACCACTAAATGTTTAGGGATGCCTGTGTTTATTAACAGCTTCTCTTGCACTCAGAGGAATGTTTCATAGTCAACAAAAAATCGGAAGAGGGTTCTAATTAGTACCTTTTTAGTGGGAAATGTGCACTTACAGGCAAACTGTGTGATTTAATTTTTCTGAGCTTTATATACGGGATAAACCCTCATTCTGTGCTTTGGTTGTGCTCTGAAGGAAACCTGAGGTTTTCCTCTTGGTGTGCAGGTGTAATGGGGGAAGGCATCTGTGTTACCACGGAGCTGAAGCAGGTGACCTTGCTGTGTCTCAATGGGTTACGCGTCACCTGTAGGTGCAGGACAGGGGCACAGCTGTGATCGGAACGTGTGCTGGTTTGCAGACAGGATTCCTGTACCTCACTGGCACCAGGAGGAGCCAGGCACAGAGACGTGGGAAGCTCAGGCTCGTCCACTGCTTCTCACACAAGGCTCAAGTTTTTTTTTTTAAGAGTCCCCTGGACTCTACGAGGGTTGCTGTCTGAAGGCATTTTGAACAAGTGCAGCATGAGAAGCCTTGCAGCAGGGGCCCGTGGCTTTCCCAGGGATGTCTGGAAGCCTGTAGGAGCTCCAGGGGTTTGAATCCTCATTTCCTGATGCTCTCAGGAAGCAGTGCCAGCTCAGAATACTCTGGGACTATGCAGGCAGTTGGTCTGGAAGCGATGATGGTTATTGAATGGACAAAGGAATGTGCTTCATCATTGACTGGACTTCAGTCCTGGAAACTGCTCATACACCAGCTGCTGTTTTTACTTGAGATCCTTCTGTGCTAGCTGATGTCCTCCTCTCAGTCTGGTAAATAATTTTGCAGCTTGGCCGCAGGTAAGAAGCCAGATCATCACTCCAGTAATACGTCAACATTTGGATGTTACTGAATCACGTCTTTCTTTGTCCTTGTCTGGTATTAATGCAGATTTCATGAAAAATTAGCACAGAGGACAAGGTTAATTTCAGAACCATGTTCACTAGCAGATGACCTGTTTGCATGCTCTGATCTAAATCATGAGCTCCCTTGGAGACACAAATATCCTAAAGAGTTCTCTGATGAGTTTTGCAGTGCATGCATTGTAATATCTGTTTAGTACCATTTAAACCAGAACATAAATTTCCAAATCCTGATCTTCAGTATTCTTTTTGGAATTTTTTGCTTGTAAAGTTTGTGCATCTGTTTTGTGGGTTTATTTTTTTTTTTTTACCATTGACAAAGTACCACAGTCCAGCATATGCATCTGTGTGGATGAATTTGCACTTTTCTAATTCTGAGGTACCAAAGTTGGTTCACCCCACTAAAAGAGTTCTCTGTGCAGCCCCAAGTTCTGTGTCTGCAGTGTCTTAAGTAAAAATTCTGTGCTTAGGGATCATTCAGACTATTAAGAAAGAACTGTAATAATTCAGCAAAGTCACTTGGAGTTTCTGGTGATGCTTTTTTCTGCGTTTATGTGTCTCCTGATTTCTTGTGCCTGTGGATCATGGGCTCTCTCCCTTCTTATCAGGCAACATGAGATTTTTAATTTGAATCGGGGATGGTGGAGACTGCAGAAGGCAAGAATTACTTTCAGTGCGGTCCATTTTTGTTAAAGGTCAGTTTGTCAGGTCAATTGTCTTAATTAAAACCTCTGTGAGGAAGTGAAATACTAAATTCCCAAACTTTGGAATAATTTTCTTTTTTTTTTCATTAGTCAGAGGAAAAGTGGCATCCAAAGGCCTTTTTCTTTGTTTCTTTGTATATTTAATTGCATGCTGTATGGCCAGTTACATTTCTTGAAGGTTAACTGTTTTGATAGGGAGTGTGAGATGGGTTTGAGGATTGGAGTTTTTAAGCTTCCTTTACGTTGAATACATAAATTACTTTCCGAAAGGTTGGATAATAAACGATTTTATTGCTTCTGCTGCAGTAAGCTTTCACTCCTTTAAGTCAGCTGAGATTTGCGTAGGTCAGTGTGTGCCCCCATGGTTAGACTCAGGTGGGCTCTGTTTTGCATGTGTGTCTCACACTGATCTCCCCGTCAGTAAACAGGGCCTTTAGCTTCCACAAAGGTGCTCAGAAGAAGTTTCAGAAGATAAATGGCTGCCCGTTTGTTGTGGACTTCCCAAAACCTGTTGAGTTCCCTGCTGCTGTACTGTGTTTAGCAGATTAAGCTCTTTGAGACTTTGACCATGAGTTATCAAACGTCTGAAATGGGAAGGCCACACTAGGTGCTAATTTTTGCCACCTACTGTTCCACAATGGTTTTAATTAAGGGTCCATGAAGGCCTCGAAAATGTGGATTTGATGAATTCACTTCCATTTTTTTTCCTAAGGGACACGAGTAAGACAAAACAGGAATTACAGATATATATTTTTTGGATAATAAAGCCATTTTCTTTTAAGTGCTCCTGGTTTTTTTTAGCAGGTTAGATACCAGGTGCATACTGTAGCTTCTACTTCAATACCACTCTCCTCTGACATCAGTACTTTTTAGTCCTGCAAGTCCTGTTGACAGCCAGACTTCTGTAGGGTGGGAACCGTTGGACTTCACAGTGAGGCACCAAGCAGGGCAGATGATTAGCTGACACGTTTGACCATGGCTTGTATGATGCAGCATCATGTCTTAGGGATAGAAATGTTTTGGAAGGTTTTGAAATAGAACTGTGTGTTTTCTGTGAGGATGTAGCCTTGTGAGAAATAAGAGGCAAGAGTTCCCTGCCTTGTCTTCTCAGGAGTGATTTCCACGTCCTAAGTGAGGATACACCCACACCTATAGCAAATAGCTTGAAGGCTTAGCAGAGTACTGGCAACACAATGCAATAAGCAAGTTCTCTAATGTTGATTTTAGGGGAAAATTGTTTGTGTATTAAGAGGCTTCCTGTCCTGATGCAAAAAACCCACTTTCCACAGCGCACATGTGCACACACCTGAGCACTGTGGGGGCTCACTCTGCCTTTGCTGTCAGGCAGATTCTCCGTATTCCCTTTGCCATCAGCATAGCTTGCACAATTTATTATTCCCTTTTCTCCACAGTATAAAACCTAAAACCAAAGTGTTAAACCATGCAGCTGCCCTGATTCCTTCCTGGTGCTGCATTCCTGACTCCTGGTTGATGCGGGCAGATTTAATTGATGCTGCCAGGAAGATGAATGCCTCCCCCTGTACGTGCTGACAGCCAGCAGTGCCTCTTCATTAGTCGTCAGGAGCACAGGACCTCAAGGGCATTGCTGATACCACCGACTGAACTAATTGTACCTCTGATATCTTGTGCAGGGAGCAGACAGGCTGTTTAATCAAATGGGACCAGGCTCGCTGCCTGCACAGATATCTCCATGTAATCGCTCGTGTTGCGCTAAAGCAGCTTTGAGTGCTGCTCCTTCCTTGTCTAAGATCTCCTGAAATCATTCCCATCCTTATTAAGGGTGATAACTTTCTCAAAAATGTATCTGGTAGAGAGCCACCTCTCTGCATTTGAGCACATTGGCATGCACTGCCTCATTCTCCTCCTTTGAAAGGTGATTCAAAACCGATTTTTTTTTAAAAGTGTGTCTTGGAGGTCCATAGAGTCAGTGAGCCAGGAAAATGAAATTGGCTGAAGCCTTGCTGTGTGTTTCTCACAAGGTTACTGGTGAAGGCTTGCTGGAAAGGCTTGCTGGCTTTTCCACCTTGAGCAGCAGCTCTCATGATGCAGAATTCGTTAATGTGCCTCTAATAGTTTTGTCTCCTTCGAAGTGTTCAGGAAAGCAAAATCCAAACCATCCTCAGTCCTACATCTCTCTGAAGTCGACGGTGGGTCATGTCACTGAACTGTCATGCTGCCACCATAAAATCTGCTCATTTCAAGCTTATTTCTGAACAAGTCAATGCATGTAATATCCCTTTTTATTTGTGTTTTTGTGCCTTTCTTGTGGCTACTGAGCAGCAGCTGGGAGAAGGCACAAGTTTCTTTTTGTTCCAGTGCCTCCTTCTGACATTGGACCAAGTCTTACCTTTCTGTGCCTGTGTCCACATGTATTTGAGATGATATCTGCAGTACAAGCTTTGCATATTAATCGTGTCAGTCTGACTTAATGATAGCCTATATACAAGGGCTTTCGGGGAGAGAAGCAAGACTGAGATTGTGAGACTGAGATTGTGACGCATTTCCAGAGTGACAGGAGTAGCTTTGCCTCCTCTCCTTCATCTGGAAGAGTCATTCATTAGACTGATTAAAGATGGAGATTGGTCTCACTCAGATTTGGGCTACTAAAGGACTACCAGAAAATATACTGTTTATCATGCAAGGGGACATGAGGCACCTTTTCCCATTCAGAAGATTAGGCTGTTTTTCTGGTAGAACTCAAGCACATCTTTTTTGCAAAGAAGAGGCTGAAATAACAGTTTTACACATAATTACTTTAAATATGGAAACATTGGTTCATAGGCTTTTTTCAGCCCAGAATTATCTGATAGTAGATGTTTAGGCCATCTGCTTTCTAAGTGAAAGAATTAAATTTAGATCCAAGAACTATTTAAAAGAAAAAATAAGAGCCCGCTCTGAATATCTTCTCTGAGGTATGCAGCATGTGCAGAAACACATTTCTTCTTGCTCACATGGCTTGGGTGTGTAACTTTGTATTTTGTGGAATCACAAATTTTTATATATAAAACCCATTATCTTGGGGTCTTTATATATATATATATGTATCTTGGTGAATGAGTGCAGACTATAGGTTAAAAGTGTGTTTATATTAGAAGAAGAAGTACTATTGCCTTATTTCTTAGTTAGTCTATTCTAAAAATAGGTGAGAGAGATTAATAATTTCTGAAAACAGCTGAACAATTGTATATTTCATTTTCTTTAAAGTAATTCTGCTTAATCATCTGTTCTCAATGACATTAATTTCATGTGGCAGAAGACTGCACAGACTCGATAAAAATTCACCCATACTCCATAAAAATATACCACTGCTGAAGCATGGAGTATGAAGCAGAAGTTAAAATGTTATTTTTCACTTGTGTCTTTTAATTTAGAAGTGGATTGCTTTTATTGATTCTGCTTAGCCCGTGGTACATGTGATCTGAGGTGTGTTAAGTTAGCAGTATCGATCATTTGTGACCCACTGCTGTCATTCTGGAGGTCATCTGCTACACAGAATAATTTGGAACATAATGGCAGTGACATCTCTAAAAACTTAAGTGGCAAAAAAGCAAACTTTGTGGTCAGGTTTGTGACAAAGTTCTTTCACCATTGTTGTGTGCATGCACCAGATTGGCTCTTACTGACAGTGTAGCTCATGAAAATTACATTGAGGGATAGGGCTTATTCCCACCATTTATTTATTTTAAATGTTACCAGTTGTAATTGCAGCAACAATAAGATGTCTTTTCTCTGCCTCAGCACTGCAGCTGGCACTGGATTTTGATGATCATTAATAATGTAGGAAAATGGATTAAGTAGTGCCAGAAACGCAGAGAGAAGTTCCCACAAAGCCAGGTGGTGTGTGGGAAGTGAGAAAGGTATCTGGAATGACAGCCTGTTGCTTGGACCATTTCTGATAGTGATTTGGGATCCAAATTATGTGTAGAGGTAAACACAATATTGCCTTTTCCCATTGTTCTCTTAAAAAGTGTGAGAAAATTCCCAAACTTTGTGTAGACTCTGTGGGGATGAAGATAAATAAATGGTACTTGAAAGGTATGGTTGGAATGAGTTGTGAAGCTGTAGTAGATCATCAGTAAGGTCTGATTAACCTTGTATCAACGGCTGTTTCATTTGCCCTAACAAAATTCTGTGTGTTGATACTTCTGGCATTCTCTGGAGTGCAAGTACAAACTTTGCCTCAGAAGAAGCAAAATGCCTTTTTCTCAATACAGCTGCCTGAAGGGCATCTGTGACAGCTAATGAGATTCTTTGCCTGGTTGGTTGTTCCGGGCTTTTTTTTTTTTTTTAGCTTCATGTAAGTCCCTCTAGTGGTGACATCAAAAAGTCCAGTGAAGTAGTAGATGTTCTTGTGTCTGGGATACCCTTGTCCCGGGCTTCAGTTTTTAGCTTCATTATTGCTTTTTGGAATATCCTTGACGTATCATGAAGCAGAGTTTGAAAGTTAGATTGCCAGACAAATTCTGCAAAGTAGGAAGAGAGTACTGGGAAAAAGTGAAAAAGTCAGAATTCAAGCTTCTTTTGAGAAAAGATGTTCCTAAATGCCCACACTGATATTTTTGATGGGTTGTGATGATGATTATTTCACTCAAAGAATTGAGGATCTGTCAGCTTCAGTCAACATGCAAGGTTTTGCAAGACAATAATGATTTCATTGCAATTGTCTGTATGCACTTTCTGTATTTCAGTTGTTAAAAGACACTCTGTATTCAATTATGAAAATAGCATTACATGCTATTTTAAGGAAAATAGCATTATAGGAAGAAGTGAGACAAATGTGATGGAGGCAAGCTCCAAAGAATAGCAATTCACTATTTCATTATTTGGTGGGGCATTTTCTACTACAGATGTTTTGCTAGTCTGCTGTAGTAGTAGTAGTAATAACAGTAATAATAGTAAATAACAGTAATAATAATAAAAACTCCATCATAAAAGTCTGATGTTCATTACCATTTTCATTACATTTACTGCAAAATGTAACTCGGTTAAGATGTATATATACCTCTTCTGTGATAGAGCTGGTGGGATTCCACTGTAAATGGCAGGGGAGACAGTGGAGGTGACTTGCCCGAAGCTGTCTGGAAAGCTGGTGTGGCTGAGTCTGAAGGCAGATCTCACCTCCTTGGTGCGCCAAAGAGCTGTGCCCCTGCTGTGGGACGAAAAGGACACAAGCTTGTGAAGTCCTTTCATCTCTGAAAGTAGGGGGAAAATCCAAGTTCCACTTGGATTAAATTATGGTTTAGCAAATTATCCTCAAAATGCATTGCTTCGTAATGCCTAGGTAATCTGAAAATCTGCATAAGAATTGCCTCATTTTCCAGAGGTTTGCAGATCTCATGGCAGACAACTCATGTTTTCTCGAGTGCTTGGGTGTTGCTGCCTGACTGAACCCTCCACCCTGTGCCTGTGGCTGTATGAGGTTTACAAGTCCTTTGCTCTTCATCCCGCCCTTCTGCAGACTCTTTATAATCTTCCCCCTTTTCCATGACTGGTGCCTGGGGAACACTGATCCTTACTTAAAGTTGTCATCTTTCTTCTTTTCCAGCCTTGTATTAAAAGGGTGGGAAAAAGTTTTCAAGCCCGTGGTGACTGCAAAGACCTCACTTGTTTCTTACATGTGGGTGTCAAATTTAATGCTGAAAAGGCAGAATATCAACCAGTTTCAGTTATATCATGTTCTAGTACATGGTGTTGATTTATTATGCAGCATGTTGAAAGTGAGGTTAGGCTGATTCCTTCCCTTTGATAGGAAAGGAAGACCTTTCTGTGAAATGTGGATGACTTTTCCTAGGCCAGCATTGTCTCATCTCTCCTCATGGAATCATGGTTTATACTGCTACCTCTGGAGGTGGAAATCTCTGCTAATTAAACTCTGTCTCTTGTAAATCTGATGGGCATAACTTGTGAAATCGTGCTGTTCTGTGCTCTATTTCAAATCCTTGCTATACCCATAAATTCTGTGAGTGCTCAAGTTTTATTTTCTGGAAGAAACAGCAAGGAGGAACATGTGATTGATGTGTGTTCATGAAGGGATGGCGTCAAACTGCAAGCCCATGTCTGACTGTCGGGTTTTAATGGAGCAGGCCTACCATTTAGGTGATGATTAATGAAAGCATGAAGTCAAGGAGCAGTGTTTGGTGGTATTTCGTGGATTCCTGCTGCAGACTGAACATTTTCTGCTGCGGGAGCCATGGGACTGCTTGCTCTGGGTTGAAGTGAGCCATACCCGGCAGCCAACGTTCCCACTCTGGAGTGTGTCGGGAGCAGCCTGCCCTTTGTCCCTGCGCTGCCAGATCTGCTCCGCAAAGGGCTCCTTCCAGGCTGACAGTGGAAAATGTGACAGCCGTGTCAGCCTGTCCGCTGTGTGCCAGCGTGAAGGAGGAGAACACCCAGGGAAGGGTGATTTTTGCGGCCTGCCAAGTGCAGTACTGCAGCCACGGGGTCTGGGGGGAAGGTGCCATATGCTACCCTTTGGCACGGTGGCTGCGGGGGCACAGAGCACATCATTGTCCTCAGCTGTGGCGGAAGGAGCTGGCAGCGTGCCTGCTGGGATGCTGCCTTTGCCAAGAGATGGGAGTGGGAGGGACATGGTGGTAAAAGGGCAAACGTGTCTGGGCCTTGCGTGCCGCCGTGGTGCCAGTGCTGGGCGAGAGGGACAGGGTGCCTGGGGCACCACGTGCCCCTTTCCTTCTGCCACAGAAGGACCGGCTGCAGCAGCAGTGAGTAGGGGCAGCACGGGGCTCGCAATCCTTGGCGGGACAGTGTGTCTGTCAGGAACCATAACACCATTCCGGCTCTTAACGTTAGAGTGGTAATAACAGGAGGCTTATCCAGCTGATGGGAGAATGAGCTGGCTCTGTGGAGACCTTGCTGAACTTGGATAAACATCCTTAACCTAGGTTGGGTACACCAGGGGCTGGTTTCCTTGGGAAGGACATGACACTTGCAGCTTCATGCCTTTCACTTTGTTATGGCTTACTAGGTGCACACCTTATTTTTAGGGACAGAGGAGAAAGCAGAGGCTTAAGGAAAAGCTTAAATAAACTGCCTAAACCACCCGATAGATTTTTTGCTTGGAGAAAAAAATATTAATGTCTCAGTGATGAGAAGATAATGGCACCGAGGTAGGAGAGAGTAATTTTAGCAGCAGGCAAGCCATATGTTAAAATCAAGGTATGAGATAGGATAATGGCTGGAGCTAAGGAGAACAAATACTGGAATTAAGTAGTGGGCTACTAAAAAGGTATATAAAGGGGTAGTGTTTACATCAAAGGATCATGAAAGAATTTGTGCCATACCCTTGTTACTTTCTTATCTACCGAGAGTTAAGTTGTGGTAAAGGCTCAAGAACAGCCTCAGTATAAAATCTGTTCCTGCAAGGCACATATGCATGCCTGTGCTGTCTTTCTGTTTGCAGTATTGCAGAGGAGCAACTTTGGAACAATGAGAGAGAATTCTGGCAGGGAGGGCAGCTTGCAGTTCATTATGGGCCTAGGATGGATAAAAGCACATTTAGCTTCCATCTGTTCTGGTTTGAATGATGCTGGTAGAAGGGTCATAGTTTTGTCATTGATGGATAGCTGAAGTCATTGCCATTTTTAGCTCGTCCAAAATTTTCTCCCTTCTGTTTACTGGACATCTATTTTTCTTTTTGACATGTATTGCCAGATACACTGCAGGTGGTGATGAGCTACAGGTGTTAGATGAAGTGAATCTCCCCCTGCTTTCTCTCCCTCTTTCATTGCTGCATGAGGTACAGAAATGATGGGGAATGGGAATAGTTAGGGATGTGTTTTGGCACAGTTCAGATAACTGTAATTTTGCTTTCCTGGAATCATATGCATAATTACCTTGCAGTTTTTGAGACACTACTAACATGTGAATGTAGCTTGAAAGTAATAAACGATGGAGATGTTTAACTATAGTGCAATTCAAGAAATGGATTACCTGTCAAATACTTTATTTTCTTCAGACTGAAATGTGAACATTTCTAATATATTTTTTTTACATTTGTGATGCCTTGTGATTATATAAAGGCACTGAGGTGTGTCTTAAATAGTTCTCCTTTAATTAAAAATCTGTTGTGATTATGGAAAATGGTGCACCATACACTGAATACCCAATTATATCAGTCAGTAGTTCTTCCTGGAAAGTGGCAGGAGCCCAGTGTTCTACTTTGGAAAGTTGTCATTATGACAGGAATTGGACCCATGGATAAGCATGTGTTTCCTTCAGAGATGTTTATCCTTTCTGTGTACCTCTAGAGGCAGCCTCTGTGGACTGAAGTGTTTTGCCACAAAAGATTGCAAATCCATTTATTGCAGTTTGATATTATTAATCCTTGTGAACTTTTGTGATCCTCAGCCTGCCTGTATTGAAAATGCTGTAATTGCTGTCTTAACTGGAAGTGTGTATTTGTGCTTCTCATTTAAAAGCCTTGTCAGAGGTGAATTAGACCCCAGTGTGCTCAAATCTATTTAAAGAATCCCTAAAGGCTTTCTATGTGGCAGACTTTTTAAAGCCACACAGATTTGCAGAGAAGTGGACTCTCTTAAAGAAGGTGCTGTAATAGATGTGTATACCTATATATTATTTTGTTCGTAATACAGTTTTGTCCATGTGTGCAGAGGATGGGAGAAGAAAAACGTGAAAGTCACATCTCACTTGAAAGAGCTTTTGATCTCGTGGGACTCCTACACACTTCAGTGAAGAAACACAGTTCAGACAGGTTTGGCAGAGTGTCAGCACCGGAGCTGGGATAACTGAGGTTTACATTCTCCGAGTACCATTAAGTACTGTTGGATCTGCAGCTGTTTTTTAATGCATCAGCTCTTTTAAGTCCATGACACGTGTGACACCCCCTCAAACAACCATGCTGGCCTATGGTCGAGTCCTTCTGTCTGAAATGCAGGCAGTAGTGCAAAGTACTTTTCCTGAGGTATTCTGTGTTTTTTCCTCTACAGGTGAATTTGAGACAAGTGTAATGCTTACTGATTTGTGTGAACTTGACCTTAAAATTTTAATTGGTCACTGTATCCCTTGATTTTTTTACAAAGTTATTCTTTGCTTTAATATCAGTAGTGTTGTTATATTCTTAAGCAGATGATTCATACAATTCAGAGTTAGCCCTACTGATCAGCAGGACTTGTCTTCTCCGTAACAGTAATGTGAACATTTCTTTTTGTGAAGTGGTTGAGAGATCAATATAATGTGAAGAGTTTGGCAGCTCTTAAAGTTATCACTTCATTAATTTATGTACTTAAGCAATTAATCTTGGCCAACTCTTACACAAAACAAGGTTTAAATCCAAGCTGGATTTTTTTTTCTGCATCTGAGGCAGTGATGCATGACCTCTCCGTGTTCCAGAGCAGTGTTTTGTTCTGTGTTGTGACAGAGAACCCCTCTCCTACTGAACAGACATACTGAATAGTTTCTCTATGCTTAAAATTAATCTTGGTACTCACAGATCAGCTTCTTCAAATTCATTTAGTATTTCTACTGAGGGGGATGACACAGTAGTACATAAACACCTCTCAAATGTAAGGACCTTGTAAACAGAGTGAACTGTGCCCTGATGTGGTGCCAGCATCAGCCGATGAGCTGAGAGCACCCTTGTTTGCTGCTGCTTCCAGTTTCCTTCAGATTTTGTATCCGGTGGCAGCTAGCAGTGCTATTGTCGCCAGGCCTTTGGCTGTTCCTGTATTTTTTCCAGTTCTCCCTTTGTCTTGCTAAGGGAAAGAATTGCAATCCCCTTTTCATCCCTGATGAGTCTTTGCTTCCCCTCTCTGACATCTTCCTGCCTTAGAGCTAGCGGAGTTTTTGCCCTCACTGCATTCTCTGAGAATTGTCAGTGCCAGTCCTGTCTTGGTCACTCCACGCCCCAGCTACCCTTTGCAAACCACCCTGGTCTGAGTGACCAAAGCATTCACGCAGCCTCACAAAATATGTTGCTCCTGAAAGCCTCATAATGAGGCTTATGGGCAGGACTGAAAGGAATGTTGTCCCAGTTTTTATCATGCAGGGCCAGTTATGGTTCAGTCAGCATGAGCAAAGCCTGATACCATTAAGAGTCCACTTGTTTTCAGGGAGACCTTAAAATTAAGGAGATTTTATGATGCATGCAGCCATGAAGTTAATAAAGTTAATGTTTCATTTTTATTGCCTGAACTGTACCAGGAGAGGTAACGCAGGCCAAGTGCATGGCAGTGCTGCCCTCTGCAGCCTCCTGTTCTGTGGCCACAGCCATTGTGGGGAGCTGTTTTAGGGCAGCTCTGCCCGGGTGAGGCTGGAAAGCTTCCCACCAAGCAAGAGCTTCTTAATGCTGGCTCCTGTTGTCAGCCTGCTGACAGCCAGGCAGGCTGTTGTACATGCCAGTGAGCCTTTCCTGGTGCTGCTAGGCAAGCTGGACTTGTCACGTTTCTCTGGGATGCTCTGAGCCTTAGCCCATGTTAATGGTGCTCCTCCCAGTTAGAGTGCAGACGTCTGGTGAGGGTGGTGGGTAGGTACCCTGACACGTGGTCACAGCTGTGTCTTGCTCCCTGTTCCTCTGTGTCTGAAAGTTTGTGCTTTTTGTGCCTGTCGCCAGTTCTGGCAATCCATGGCAAGAAGACTTACTGCTTTATGGGTGGCATATTTTTATAGAGTACACTTCTTTACTTGAAAATTTTTGGACATTTTTTGAAAATGGATGCTTTGTCCTTAGCGTGGTTTGTTCATTTCTCTGGACTGTGCACTAGGATGATGTTTTGAAGAAGAGGGGGGATTTCTATGTGCTTTTCACAGCAGTACTCTTGGATGTACTGAAGATGAGTAGTTAAATCTGCTGAAATAGCTTTGAAAGAGCCAAACAACATTTTCCTGCCATATTTTTTTTCTGTATTGGATAATTAAGTCTATTTAATTCATTCTGTGTCTCATGTGAGTAAAGAACGTGGTATTCTGTCACCAGATAACACCTGGTCACCTCATCTGTATTTACTGGTGTATGAAGTTGTAGTGATCACTTAATCGGCCTCATTCAGCTACAGATGCTCTTCTAAATGTGAAAGTTTTGTGTTTAGTCTTAGTTACAGTGTCCAAGTGAAGTGAAGTCATCCTTCATTTTCTTCATTGTGACTAACAAGAGTTTGGCCTTGGTATAATTAATTTAAACTTATCCCAGCAACACAATCAACTTCCAAATAAATTATGTGAAGTCCCACAGTTGTCCATATGATGGCTTGGAAGAATTGAGCCAAGCCTTGACTTTCGGGCTGGGGAATTCAGTTTTAATCCATCCATCATGTCCTCACTGCATGTTTCTCAGCAGAAAAGCATCCAGTCTTTCTTGACTTTATTATTACTGTTCTTTCTTGTGTGACTATTTTATGTCCAAAAATGAAACATGAGCAAAGATAATCTTTTTGGGAAGCCAGTAGGGAAGCTTCAGAGATGCATTAAATTTAGTAAATGGAAATGATAACTCACAAAGCTTGCAGAACCAAAGTAGGATGCTGACTACAGTTTTGGTATTGGCTTTATTGTTCTGTACTCTCAGTTGTGAGTACAGCTGACAGAGAGAGAAAAAAATGTATTTTGGTAGCTAAAATAAACCCATGTTGCTTGTGCTGGAAAGACAGGAAGGATTGATTCTGTATATTATGAACTGTGTCAAAGTAGTGGGCCTCAGCTGTGCAAGCATTTTACCAATGTGAATCGTCCCATTCAAAAGTCACCACTGAATATGAAACAGTCCAAAAAACTGGAGTTTTTTCTTAAAATGTATTGGATCCTGTAAGCAAAACTAGCAAGAAAGCAAAGGTGGTGAATGCTTAATAGAATTTTTCACTAGTATGATTTTAAAGCTGGCAAGTTATATAAAAGGCAGCAGGTGATTTAATCCTTTAGGATAGACTGTTTTCCCTCTGTGATAGGTGTATATATCTGTCTTGAATTAATATACCCATTAGAAGAAGAGAAAGTAAATATGTAAAGAGTTTCTTCAGTTTGCATTGAAATTACAGATTATTTTGAAATTTCAAAACCTACTTATTTATGCAAGCAAAAAGCTTTCATATATAAAAATAAGTTTGTTTTAGTGGGCTGCTCTCTTTCTGCTCACTTGATATGTGTAAAATGCTTTCCAGTTGCATCTCTGGTAGGCACTTGTGCTCCTAAATGCTCTCTATGCTGTTTTATAGCTAAAAATAAAAACTTAATGATCCCGTGCTAATGAAACTGTAGGTGTTTTGTTGTCCAGGGTTACTTGAAAATTTGAGAGTACTTGAGGCAGTACAGGAGCTGTTGTAACCGTTTGGTGACATGAACAACTAGGCTTTTAAAAAAAAAAAGCTCAGTCTGGCTGCTAGGCTGAATTTCAGGAGGTGTTGGCAGACAACAGCTATAAAGCCCAATTCATCCCTATGTACAAGAAAAAAATAAATCAAGGTAATCAGAAAAAGCCCACCTTCTGGAAGGTGCTGATAGTTCAGCCACATAGCAGATGGAAGTAGTTAATGGAATATAAATACAAGAATTAAAAATCATACAAAACAAAATTACAGAATCAGATGGTATTAAAGTGAATTATTTAAAATCATGCACATAGATGCCATAACCTGCTAAACGAATTAAAACTATTTTTTTATATTAGTGCACCTGTTTATCTGGTGAAGATTATTTTGCATTGTGAACAGTAGTCAAATGGAAAAATATGCTTGGTCTCTGCATTATGTTTTCATAAATTTTGGTTATCCCTTGCATCCCATTTAGAAAAATGGGATAATCTATACCTCTCTAAGAACAGTTCTCTCTTTGTCCTTGATGGTGCTCAGTGATTTGAAAATAAACCATCAGAGTTGTGGTGTTAGAAAAGCCCACTGAGGTACAGTACATTTCAATTTTATTTTTTTTTCCCCATCTGCAGGATGTCTTAAGAAGCAGTGTTTTCTTTGTGGGCTTGTCCTCCTTGTGCTGCTGCTCAGCAGGCTGGCCTCTGAAATTGCTCTCAGCCTCAATGGGCAAGTCTCTCCCCTCTTCTCTGCTTGCAGGGTTTCTGCAGGAGAGCGCAGAAGCTTCCAAACTGGAGCATAAACACTGCTTCATAATTGCAATAGAATGTTGGGCCAATGACCAGCAATGGGAATGGAACCTGCACTGGCTCATGCTGAAACAGAGTGCCAAAAACAACCTTACCTTCACTTTCTACGTTTCTGTCTTACAGGATTTTTTACATGTAGGTCCCTCTAGGAGAACTCTGGAGGACATAGTTCCTCATCTCCCAGCCATGTCACAGCAGCCAGTTCTGCTAAGTATCTCCAGAAGTAGGACAAATGCCAGGTTTTTTGGGCATGTAGTCCTCTGCCCAGCTCTAACACATCTTAATTCTGGAGCTGGCAGTGGCCTGCCCATTGGAACTAGTCCTGGTGTGGTGCAGGCTAGCAAGCCAAGATGCAGTGGTGTCGCAGCAATCACATGCAGTCTAAAGAATAAATCTGGATTGGGCTTTTTGATTGGATAAGGAATACCTTTCTCAGTCTTGAAACATGGTTTATATTGCCATATTCTTTCTGTTAGGGTTGGGAAGAAGTTCATCTCTTGCACAGAATTGTGTATGCCCAAGAGTCATGCTGTGCATTGCAGTTCCAGGATTCCTCTGACTGATCGTACCCATGTGGATGAAAATTCTTTACCTAGGATATACCTAGTATGTGCAGCCATTTTAGAAAATTCTTTCTTGAATATATGTGTAATAAATTTTGAGTATTAACCAAAAATTGTTCTACCTTGTATTAATATATTTCAAAGTTTTATTTCAAAACTAGCCTATGATTCACTCTTCTTTTCAAAGGGAGGTTCACCCTCAGTTACTGAAAGGTTGCTGAATGTTAAGTGTTCACTGTGACACTTGACCTTAATGTCTGTGTTGCTCTGTGAATACTTGGAAGTCTGGTCCCAGATGGTCTCTGGGCACCTCAGAAATTGTTTTGGTTTTTGTTCTTTTCCCATTCTGCTATTAAACATTTAAATATTCAACGGTTAGTAAATGTTTCAGATGCTGTACTATGCTAACAAATATTTAACCCATATGATGTAAGGAAAAGAAGCATAATTCCTAAACTGAGGAATTTAATAATCTTTTGGGAATGTTTTACAAGAGAATTCTTGTAGATTTGGGTTTTGTTAGAGTGTTTAATGTTCTGGCTACTGATGCTGCCTCAGGAAAACTAGAGAATGCTATAGCCAGGCTGTCTCTGACTGGCCCCATTGCATAGACAAGTAACAGACAATCCAAAGCAGAAAGGCTAACATGGAATGGGAGTTTCCCTACAGATATTCAGCCTGGGGAGCGAGTTGAATATGCAGCTCCATGGATACAGGCACGGGCTTGTCAGAGGATCTGGGGCTGCCGCTTCCCTGTGCACTCTGAGGGACAGTCCTGGATCTGTCTTTGGCAGGGTGGATGGGATTGAAATCTACTTCAAACATACTAAAAAAGATTAATTAAAAATAAGCAGAGTAGATAGTAGAGCTGGAGGGAAAATCTCCAGTTCTCTGGGGGCACTGGGATCAGGTTTCAGCCTCCTGTGCCCCAGCTCAGCTGGAGTTCTTATTCTCTGACATATTTGCAATATAAATAAAGCTATGTGTTTAAAATAAAGTGTGTACTATAGTGCCCAGGACTGTTTAAATTTTTAAAGCAGATTTACAGAGCAAACTAAAATAGTTCTTCTTGCTTTTTCTTCTTAGTGTGGATTAAATCTTCTTAAGAATTTTTACATTGAAATACACCACATTAAAAAAATAATCCCAAATGCAATTGGAGTCTGTCCCGGTTTACAAGGCTGGAATATTCAGCAAACTGGTTAAGTTAAGCCAAATTCTCTCAAAGACGATAGGATTTAGGCTTGAGGTTTTGAGCAAACTATGTTAACTGTAAATATAGGCTTTATATATATTTTTTTGTCTTTGGCAGTTTAGGTTGAATATGAGGGACAGGTTCTTCACCCAGTGTGTCACTGGGCACTGGAAGAGGCTCCCCAGGGAAAGTGGTCACAGCTTCAGGGTGCCAGAGCTCAAGGTGGATTTGGACAAGGTTCTCAGACACATGGTGCGACTCCTGTGCAGGGCCAGGAGTTGGACTTGATTTTTTTTGTGGGTCCATTCCAACTTGGAATACTCTGTGATTTTATGACCTGAAATTGGTTGCCTCCTGCTTCAGGTTGGAGAGGGATGGAGACAGAACATAAGTGAACACCAAGGCCCTGCTGTGACTGTTTCTGGTCTTTGAAACACTTTTCTTTTCATGTACTTTTGTAGCAAGAGGACCGATTGGTCAGGGCTTCTTCTGGAAAGTCAGTATTTATGATCAGAAAAGCTGCAGATGTTTTGATCTGTGCTGCTACACTTAATCTAGCAAATACATGAAAATGTTTGGCAAAATTGACTTCTCAGTCAATTTTACATTTTTATCAGTACTGCAAAGTTGATGATGTTGGTGATTATTATTACTGTTATTATTAATGTTCCCCAGAAAGGAAAATTTGTGACAAGTCAAAATTCTGTCACAAAGTTATTTTGTGGTTTAGCATCTTGCAAAAGGTATTTGGCCTGCTTGTTCTCATGTTTAGCAACTATTTCAGTATTTGCATAAGAGACAATATTATAAATGAAATATACACTTCCATTAATGCAGAGGTACATCTTAATTTTCAACACAAATGCTTTTTTGTTGATCGTACTTGTGACTGATTCACTGATTCCCATTATAATTTGCCCAAATACTCAAAAAATCATAGAGTCTCTTTTTTTAAGGTCGATTGGAAATTACCTCTGTATGGAAAACCACCACTTAGAATTTTGCAGCATTACATCTGACTCCTGATCCCTGCTGGCAAAGTTCCCAGCAACCTAATATAAACAAGGAGCAGCCCAATTATGACAGGATATTATGGAAAATAATAAAATACATTGAAATGGGAAAGAGGATTTTAGGTTGGAAAGTACTAAGCATCAAATCCTAATTTTGCTGTAAGAGTTATGCTTAAACATCCTCTCTTCCCCCATTTCCCCATGTGAATGTTCTGGGGGGTAAAAGCATTGCAAGGACTTGAGTAACAGCATGTGTCAGGAAGTCTGTTCCAGATTTCTAGATTGCATCCAAAAGCCTTATATGTAATAAGATATCCCACAGCTCTGAGAGTATGTTCTTAGGTGGAAAATCAAACAATAACATTGGAAGCTAGTCTGTGGTTCTTTGTGCAGCTTATTGCATTATAGAACCTCATGAAAGAAGAAGCCCTCACAGCCATGCCTACTCTACAATGTTCCTTATCTATAACTTATTATAATAAAGAAAAGAAAAAAGAGGAGGACTCTGTGGTTGAGTTACCTGTGAAATGTCTTGACCTTTAAATAAGAGCAGTATCTAGGATTTCACTTTTATTGGCTAGAAACTTTCTCTTGAATTGACTTAGAACAAGGTTTGCAAAGATCAGGTCCTGTTTCAGAAATAAGCAACACAATTTTAATAATGCAAGCCTCTGTTGGGTATGTTTATATTCAGCAGAAAGGATGTGTGTGTACATGTAGAAGGATATATATGTGGTATTGTTTATTTATATCTGTAATGATGTGTTTAAAAACACTTTGTTCTTTTTGAGGTCAGAATTTATGCCTGCTATAGATAAAATTCGTCTACAGGGTGATTGTTTTCAGAAACTTCAAACAAGCAGTGTAAAATCACAACTCTTCCAGTTCTTCTTTCCCCTGTCTTCAATGCCAGCATCTTCTTGGGAAGCTCTTTTGCCTTCAATGAATTCCAACAATTCAGTGTTGTACATAGTACAGATTTATTCTATACAAAGGAATTTTTTTCCTAAAAAACCAACTTGTGCATACTTGTCATTATATAGAAAAACGCATTTTGAAATGAAAAGCATGTGTGGTAGCATCTTTAACAGCTTTTGTCAATTTTAGAACTGCCACTTCAAAAACAGCATGTAGCTGTTCTTTACCTTTTTTGCTCGTACCTAGAATTTAGTAAGAATTTAATAAATTCTTATTTAATAAGAATTTAATAAGATTAGTAATAATTAATCTTACTAATTATAAGAATTTAATAATAATACTATATTCTGGCATTGGAAGAATTTTATTTTGGGCATTTGGGGGTGATGAGGAGGGTGATTGCATGTTTTCCTTTGGTATTACAGAATTTTGGCGGGGGCAGTAAGGAAATACAGATATTTTTGTTTTATCCTGTATCTAACCAGACAGCATATTTGACAATGTTCTGCATATTGTGAAATCATATCAGTATGTCCCATGAGACTCAGCCAAAGATGAACTTTGTGTTCCTTTAATGTCAGGAAGCAGAAGAAAAAGGAAAAGGGCATTCATGTACTAATGCTTCCCATTCTGAGCTGACTCTATTTTTTTTTTCCCCCCTCCCAGATGATTTAGTGGTGTAGCCACTTAATGACCTCAAATAGCACCAGAATAAACAGCTGCTTTCAGTACTTTCTAGCTAATGCAGCCTATCAGCTCAACGAGTCATGGCAGAGCGATTAGATTCACTTCATTACTGATGGAGTAACTGGGAGACTGCAGGCAAAGGTGTTTCCAGGAATGGCAGGCAGTTTAACATCAGCCTGATGTCTCAAATTTTTTTTTTCCTTTTCAGTGGGTTTGTTTTCAGTGGGAATCAGAGGGAAGAAAATCTGGGAATATGCCTAGTTTCTGGGAAGCATTAGCAGTACATGATGATACCACCCTGAGTTTGTACAGTACTTTTTAGATCTTGGTCATCTTCAGAAGCTGCTTTCTAGAGGGGCCAAGCGAAGACACTCTGAAGAAGACACAGTTTCAGCTGGGGAAGTGTGTGTGGGTGAACAAGGTCTGAGTTAAAGGGGAGGGTTTAAGATCTTCCTCCTTCTCAATCTGCACTGTCTGGGAAACAAGACTCCACCACGTTTAGGAAAAAAAGTGGTAAAGAAATCCCTAGCAGATGTATATGCTTTCGTTCTCAGAACTCATGAATGTTGGAGCCAGCACTTAGTTGGTGAAATATGGATCCTGGAAGCAATGCCTTTGGACCTTGAAATGACTGCCTTTGGATACTAAATGAATAAAACATGCAGCTCAGTACTTTGGTTGCTCTCTGCAGTCTGACGAACAGGGAGGCCATGCTGTTGCTGGCATCCAGCAGGAGCTGGGAGCACTGCCACTCGTGGTGCTGCCTTTTGAATGCCGTAGATCAATGTCCCCTGCTCCTGGGGCCATCTCTTTGTCTTGAACCCTCTTCCTCTTGCTCTTAATTTTTGCTGGGAACATCAGTGTACCCAAACCATCACCACTGATGACTGGATGCTCAGTTCTTCTCATGTAGTGAGTGGGATTGCCATGAATCTCATTTAAATTGCTTTTGTGCTGTTGCTGAAACTCACTGTCAAGCAGCTACCCACTTGTGCAGCCCTTGTAGATCTTCTTGTGTTCTTAATCTTTCCTGGCTTTCCTGCTTTGGAGATGGTCCAGCTCCCCTTAGCTCACTTGTGTTGGTCAAACACTGCTGCCTTGTGAGGCTGAGTGACCCTTCTGCAGCTGTGCTGGGAGCACATGTCCTATTTCAGATTGCACAGGCTGATAGGAAGCAAAAGCCAAGCATATTTCTCCTTCAGGAATGGATGTTTGCTGGAGTGAAATAGTGTTGGCCAGATAAATGTAAGAGAAATTGCTTGCCTTTTTTTTTCTCTGCCTGCTTCATGTGATCATCCTGTTGCAAATGCTGCTTGGACCTTGTCACTCCTCGCTTGTTAGTGGTTGGGGATGTAGTGTGACACCTTTATTTTGGGGTTAGAACATGCTTGGGAGCCATGAGAGTGTAATTTATTAATTTTAAGTCTCTAAAATGAAAGAAGAAAGTGGTGAATTGAAAAGGAGTTCTTAAACCCAAGAAGTAAGAATTGTGCTGGTTTGAGTTCCAGTTGTTAGGAAGCTCCTAGAGTTTATAAACACAGGGACAGTGCTGTTTCTGCTGACATGTACAAGAGTGGGTCTGGAGTCTGCGTCCAACCTGGATGGTTATTCACTTGCTACACTGTAGGAAATGGCTTGACCTTCTAAATAATTATTAGCCCAGTTATTTAGACCTGCAAAAATGTATAACAGTTTTTACTGTCAGTAGGTGGAGAAATATATTTGAGGTGGATATATTTTTCATAGCATAATAGTTATTAGGCCATTACCTGACCTTTGAGTCCTTCCAACTCTGTCTGTTATTTCTCCAAAAGGGATTTTTTTTTTTTTTGGAAGTAGGAATGTAGCCTGAAGATATAGCATGGGAGAATATATTTTTCTTCAGTGCCACCTAAGTGTTAGCTTGATCTCTTCCAAGACAAATGTTTCTTGTCAAATGGAAGTAGTAATGCTATAGTACAGGGGGTTTTCATAAGGGCAATCAGGTTTATGAAAAGATATTTTGCTTTCTAGGAGAGAAAGTTTGTATCTGCAAACTGTGGTGCCAGATGGACACCTCTGTTCCCCAAAGCTGATATATTTCAAGGCCATTTGAAGGTTTTACATTAACTCAGAAAGTAAATAAAAGAGAAATTCAACTAGCATCACTAGCTGGAAAGTTAATTTCTTAAAAGTTTTATTGTCCCTTGACTGTGAGCCAAGTTGCATTCATGGGATATTTGATATACCTGCAGATAACATTTTTGTGCTACAGTCAAAACTTAAATATTTGCCTGGCTGGTACTACATGAGCAAAACAAGGCTTAGCCCATTAACTTTTTATTGATAAAGTAAAAGCATACCAGTAAAAGGCTTTTTATGTAGTATAGATAACCCCAGTTTATGCTGCATTATGAAGTAAATGTGAATGGGATTTTATAATTTGACTTATACAGTTTTTCTTTTGAGAACTAAAATTTCTGAGGGACTTGATCCTGTCGTGTTTGTTAATTTTATTCAGTGAAAGACTCAGAGGGAAAATAAGGCACATGTCCTGCAGCTGCCTCTCCATAGGTGTCTGGAATTGATCCTTGGAAGCCATTAAGATTTGTATATAAACGTACATCCAGTTTTAAAGATTATTTCATGGAGTATTGTGCATGCCATGAGGTGTGTTATCAAAAACAGTGAAATACTTGTTTGAGCTATGTGGTATTTGTCACACATGAAGGGACAGGCACTCCTAGTATGGGAAATTGTGAGTTCTCAGTGCAGCTTTGGCAGGGCGGCTGCCGTGTGCCCGCACTTGGAGAAGGGAGCTGTGCTTTCTCTGTTTGTACTTAAAAACTCAGTTCTATTAAACTTGAAGATCATTGGTGTCACCAGACTGAGGCAGTAATAAATTGGTAAATAAAAGCACTTTTTCTGTCTGTGAGTCATAACCTTTTTTGCTGCCTAATACCAGTGGTATATGCAGTGGCCAGCTAAGCCTGTTGTAAGCCTGGAATTTAATGGTATGATCCCTAAGTATTTTCCCTGCTAGTAGCACGCATGGAACAAGTCCTTGGCACAGTACTTCCCTTCAGCCTGGCTGCATGTGAAGCATGAACCCAGGGTACTGGGATGTGAGCACTGTGTGGAAGTCCTTAAGATTTGTGTACCATGCCTAGGGAAGCCTTAACACCAGTTAGGGAATTAGGTACCCTGAACAGTAAAGGATTTGCCATAAGGTGTGGAAGAGAGGAAAACAAGACGTAAGCTGGGATTTTCCAGTCTGCTGAGCTTTTTTCTTCCAGATTTACTCATGAAGAGATTTCTAATAAAAGAACTAAAAGTATCTATTAAAGGGTTTATTAAAGATTTATTAAATAAGAGAAATAGCTTTCAGAGACACTTATTCACTGCCTCTTCCCCTTGCTGTGCTGACTTCAAGGCACTGTTCTAAGTAGCTGAGTGCACAACCAAGCAGTGGTTTGAAGAGGCTCCACACTGGGCTCAAAACTGTAAGCACAGGCAATTTTAAGGCTGGGATTATGAAATGTAGCAGGTTTCTGCAGAGAGCAAGAAGGTTTGAACTCTGGGTGCAACTATTTGTGCTCTGGGTGCTATTTCTAACTATTCAGACATCTTAGGTATTGATAGACTGACTGCACACAGCACAGGAGGCTGAAATCATTCTTCTTGGCAGCACAGCCCAGGGCAAGGTATGTTCTTGAGAATGCTTCAGGGTTGTGATCTTTATGCTTAGGTTTTCATGGATATGTGGATATGGTGTTTGCTGAAGTCTTTCCTACATGGGAAGCCTGCATGTTGTTTAGACTAGAAACCCCCGAGTAGACACAGAACACCCCAGGCACCAATTGGAGACTGAAAGACTCTTTGAATAGAGTTAGTAAATTCGCTGGAAAAATTGGTTTGAGGAGGGTCAGCATGGAATAGGCACTTCTTCCCAAAAGAAGCAAAGGAAATTGCAAAAGCCAGAAAAAGCCCACTCTTGTAATTGGAAGTCCAGGACCTAAAACTTGGGAAGTAATGTAACTTGCTGGAGAACTCAGAAACAACACAGAGCAAGCCAAGGTGGTAGATGGAATTATCTATAAAACTGTCAGTGTGAAATGGTTTGCTTTCCTCTTCCAAAAATGTAATAAACATGTTAAAAATACAGTTTTTCTTCTGTTCTTGAAGCACCAGTGACTGAAACAGTATCAGTTAAAATTCTCAGTAATGGGAAGATAATACTGTCATGGGTCTGCTATTTCAATTAGTTGAACTTACTCTGGTTAAGAAAACAGTGAAGCCAGGAAGCTTGGGAAATAAACGGTAAGCCAGACTCCCCTTAGTTCCTGTTCAGAGAAATGGTTGCTCTTTGTGGCTATTAAAATGTCTCCAGAGCATCAGCTGTGCATTTAGTGTCTGAAGAGATTGGCAGTTAATAACATGAATTTAAGAGAGGCAGAGATAAAACCGTCCATCTGTGTTGACAGTGTTATGTCTTCTGATTTGTGTTCACAGCTCATATTTCCTGTGGTGTGTGAGGACAGAGGTAGTTCACACACATTTCTAAAGACATCAAAATATGCATACACTGGAGTGCAAAAGATGATTAAAATACCACAACTTGCTACTTACAATAACTAATCAGCCCAGTCCACTGAATCCCTTATTGATGGAGTTCTTCTAATGATGTTTTTAGTGAAAATGCTGAAATTGTGAGTACTGTATGAGAATTGTTACTACTGTACATTCTGTAAAGTCCAGTCATGGTCACAAAAAAATTGAAGTGCTGCATTTCTCTGAAAGACTGATGGAGATTGTAAAAAGGGAATTTTGTAATGCCTGTTAAACTTCTGCTACTGCTCTCAGTGGAGGAGGAAAGGATTTCATACTGTTTTTCTATTTGTCTTCTGTTATTTCGCCCACTTGCCACAAGAGATTCTGCTGGTCTCCATTTCCTGGATGAGCAATTAAGAAAAATAGTGCCTTATCTATTGTTTCTGAAAAATTTGGATGAGAAAATACTGATTTACACATCTTGATGCCTGTGTTTGAGATAGGGTAGAAGTTGAAGGGGAAGGTAATTTTCTTTTCAAGTTACAGATCAGTTTAAATTGTCATTTGTCATCAGTTTTTTATTTCTGCAAATTTTTTACCACTCTCTTATTTTCTATATGGGATGGCCAAATATTAGCAGGGAGTTGCCTAACCCTGGAAGATGTCAGTAGTGTGAGACTTGATCCTCTTCCCTCTATTGAAACTGTTTGTGAAGGATGTTGAAAAAGCTTGGAAGAAGTGCTGATATTCATTGGCAATAATTTTGAAAGTTTAAAATTATTCTGCCTACAATGTTCTTGTTATGGCACCTGGTACAAGGCAGACTTGAAGAGATGCAATTCAATGAAATGGTTCTGTGAAAAGGTCACAAGATCAATCTGTGGTTTTGCTGCATCCTGGAGTAGCCAGAAAACCTGGTGCACTGCTAAATAATAATCAATTCTAGAAGTCTGTAGTATTTTTAGGAATCAGAAATAGGATGGCATTATACAGCAAAAAGTAGCAGAAATGTGGGTAATTTACAATGTCATTTCATTTTTTTAAGGTCAGACAACTCTCTGAATTCTTGTGCATTAATTCCTCCATGGGCAGTGCACTGAGTGTTTTCCGTTGCTTTTTGAAATTGGATTAATACCACTGAAGGCTGTTATCTACGCAGGCTGCTGACATGAACTGCACACCAACATTTAGATGGAAATTCCTGCCTTTCCTCTGGTGCTAAGGGATTTCAACTGGTCATTGTAGCTTTAAAAATATTTATTTAATATTACCCAACACAAAAAAATCTCCTAGAGACTCATGCTTCCTAATGGGAATGCACAACCAGCCTGGCTGGTGCTGGCTGGGTGAGCACAGCTTGGTGTCTGCATGGGCATCACTTGTTCTGCTGGAGTTTCTGTGGAGCTCTGCACTTCTCACTTGACTTGGCAGCTGTTGTCTGCACGAACAAATCCATCTCCTCTTTCCCAGACCACATCCTACTGGCATCCTGACCACAGGAAGCTAACAAAAGGAAGCATTACAAAGAATACCTATTTTTCAGGGTGCTCTGAGAGTTAGGGATTTTACACAAACTCCAGATTTATATCCGGAATTCCTCTTGTAGTAGAGAAGCTTATGCCCAGATTTCTGTCAGGGAATGCTGGCCTGGTGGACAGGATGGGCAAGCAGCCCAGCAGGCATCAGCTGGACATTCTGGGGCCAGGGAGGCCAACTGTGTTATCAGCAGGTGTGTTATCAGAGGGATGCCCAGTCCAGTGTGGGCTCTCCGGTCAAAGGAAGACCCTGATGTGCTAAATTGTCAGGGAAATGGCTGGAGCAGTGACAGAAGAGGAGAAGCTGAGGGAGCTGCCTCTTTTCAGCCCTGTGGGGATGAAGGGGATGTTATGTTGTGGATATACACTGGAGGGAGGGTACAGAGAAGGGAAGAAATACAGAAATAAGCTTCCCCTGCCTGTTCCTAGGTGAACATTTATATATTGTTGACTGCTTTTATGGCAGATTTTGATACCGTGGATAGCAGAACAAAAGTTTTTGCTGCACAGGGATAAAGCAAAGGAGATGCACACACTCTTTTTTTGCACCAGTATAACTGCTTAATGTTTATTTTGATCCCACCAAAGCAGCCTGAATCCCACAGCATCACACCAGCTCGGTGCCTTCTTCCTTTCTACTCTGACTCACTCTTTCTTCAAAAAGAAGAAATTCTCATTCCCATTTGCACTCAAGGAGACAGCCTGCTTCCGTGGCTTCAGTGCTTCCAGGGATCCTTCGGGGTTTGTGCCGGGCCCCAGCTGGTGTTAGGTAGCGACAGGCATCGCTGTCTGGGAGGAATGGATATTGTCTGAGGGGCCTGAACACTGAAGTACTGTAAACGGTGTTCTCACACGCTGCAGCTAATTCCCACAGTTTGCACTGCTTTAGGCTGTTGCTCCTGATGAAAAACAAACAGCACAGTCTGGGAGCTGAGGAATGCAGTCGGCAGCGCAGTCAGCACGCGGCCTCCGCTTGGGGGGACAGATGGAGCTGGAAAGGGATCTGTGTGATGCCTGGACAGAGCAGGGGTGTCCAAGCACAGCGCTCCTCAGTGGCAGGGCCAGAGTTCTCAAAGACTCTTGGAGCTTCATGGGCTCGGCAGGGTAATTCACTTCGGGGCTGGATGCTTTACCCTGTCAGCAAATGGAAGGGATTCCTTGAAGGCCCAGCAGCTTCCAGCTGTACAGTCGGAGCAGTTTACCAGTCAGGAGTGAGTAAATAGAAATTCTTCACTAGTTCAGAGTCTCTTCTGAGTTTCCTAATGATGGTAGCGTAGGGGCAGTTTTTTGGGCTACGCTGAGCAAGCACAGTAAATGTCCTATGTGGTTTTATTATGTTAGGATGGCTGTGGATGTCATAATAATGCAGCTTCTTCTTTGTCTCATTGCCTGCCTGTTGTTCAGGTCTTTGTGTTCCTCTCTAACCCCTTGCTCTTTCCTACTGTTGAGTCCTCCTTGCAGTTTGCATGCTGTATTTTCTCTTGAAGTGAAATGTGTGATAAAAAACCAGTCTGGTTTGGACACTACTTAATAGTTCTTCTAGTGTGCATGACACGTGGTTCCCAACGCTGATATTGGTGATCAACACACATTTATCACACCAGTCAATAATTCTCTACTTCTTGCAGAGGACAAACTGAATCTTTTTTGGAGGCTGCCCATGCACAGCAAAATACCTTGCTGTGTACTGTATCTAGGAATTTTTCCTTAGCTGATTCTGGAAGATCTGTGGAATTTCCCTCTATATAATGCATTCTGGCTAACCACTGTGTTGTAGTTTAATATGAAAACTAATTGAATAATTTTTTCAATGAGCTGCTGTTGGACATCAACCAAGTAATTTTCACAGTATCCATCTACCTGTTGGGAAGAATTAACAGTGGGCTTTGGAGCTTTTTTGAGGAATCCCTTTCATATTTTTCTTTGATGCAAAAATAACTTTGTACACAAAGAGCTTGTTGCCAGTGCTACAAGGACCTTTTCATTCTCCCCTGTGAAAAAGTAGAGATAATCAAATGCAACTTTAAAAGAGCAAATTGTATTGTCAGTGCCTCTGGTTATTTGAGTGCTGGGAAATGCAGGTAAATCTGTGTTATGTGGACTGTCACACAAGAACCAGACTTTGTTGGAAGTGAGTCATCAAGGTTCAGCTGCATGTTCAGGACCAGGATTGGCTGATAGCCGGTCATCAAATGGCTTTTTGAGGCTCACGGATGCCCCAAGACCTGCAGCATCCTCCTCACCAGCTTTAACGTGTCTGCAGTCTTGCAGAAGGCTCCTTGTAGGCGAATGCCACACAGTGGGTAGTTCATACAGCCTAAGCTGAAATGTGTGAGTCAGCCCTGGGCCCGAGAAGGAAACCAGTTTCTGGGTAATAATGTGATGAATGTCTCTGAGCTGTCTGGGAATGCCACAGCCAGCACTCTCCTTTCACTTCCTCTGGGAAATGCTGCGGCTGCGTGCATGCTTGTCTTCCACAGAGGCCAGGGGAAAGGAGTGTGTGCATTTTAAACTGGTGCTCCTCCTCTTCACTGCATTTTGGGAAAAGAAGAGGGGATATTTTTGTCATATTGACCGGATCAGATGTTACAGCTTAGTATTACCAGCAGTGCCTAGGCTCTGACCTTGGGAATGCAACACGAGTTCCCAGCAGGACAGCACTGGCTTTTAAGACAAGGAATCCCTGGAGGCAGAGTATTCAGCGCTTAGTACATTTAGGAGTATTTCCTCTGTGATCTGTAGCACTTCTTATTTTGGCCATGGTACTTGGAAATTTCATTTGAGGTCACAGAGGTTCCAGGGTGTTGTCTGCTTGGGATGGTTGAGTTGTTTCAAGGTGCAGATGCTGCTGAACAAGCTCTGCGTAGGGCCGGCCTCCTGTCCTTCAGTAGATAAAAACAACAAAACCAAAAATACACTTCTCTGAGATGGAAAGAGTTTGTGCTTTATAATGCTGCTTCTGTATATGGACCTATAAAATCTAATTTTTATTAAGATATCAGTGTAAAAGGCAGTTTTGAAGAGGGGTAGTGCCTTGCACGTGTCCAGGAGGTTGAGTTGGTAATATTTGTAGTTCCTATGCTAAATTCCCTCTCAGGAAAAGATTATCTTGGTTTCCAAGTCAGTGCTTTCTTTGTTTTTTTTCTTTCCCCTCACAGCAGGTGGCTGACCACCCTTGACACACCTGACTCATATACAGGGAAATTGGGGTGGGGTAGGGGGATAAGTTATCTGGAAATGTCTGCTGAGAAAGTAGCTGGCTGCACCAGTGTAGTTGCAAAGTGCATGAATCTCTTTTTGTGATGGCATTGCCAAATAGATTTGAGACTGAAAAGTCAGTCACCAAAACCTGAATACCTCTTCTTGTGCATGCAATAAATGTAGTATTTTTCCTAAGTTAATGAAGCTGCAGAGCAGATCAGGGACAGTTCTAGGCTCTCCCCTCTGGCCTGTCAGTTCCTAGAATTGCTTCAGCTCTGCAGTTGTCATAGATGCAGCCATGGCAGGCCATACTAAAGTGGCCCAAAAAAAGGGGAAGTTATGGACTTGGAGGCACATTTTTTCCCATACGCCTTCAGCCTTTAATCTTGCTAACTCTAAACAAACCCTGACCTGGAAAAATCTTTTCAGTTTCTTTTTTTTCCCCTTCAAGTGTGGGAAGAGAAGTCCCACTCCTTAACCTTTGCACAACCACATATTAATCTAATTGCCTACTCATCATGATCTAGTCATTTGGAAATTGCCACAACATTTAATTTGATTTTTTTCTTTCTATGTTTTTATATTATGTTTTTGTTGTGTCCCTGACTCTTGATTTTTGCTTCAGCACTGGTTCATTAAACTTCAGTTACAAATACCAGCTGGAGGGCTCACAGCTTGTTATCATTTCAGCTAATCAGACATTTGTAGATCACAAGGAGTTATTACATATGCATGTGAAAACCAGGACTCTCTTCTATTGTTCCCTCCCTTTCTTGGGAGACTTTGGCTGATCACTGCTTTTCTCTATGTTGGCCCACCAGAATACACTTTTCTGAGAGCTTAGCATAATAATACTCTTTTTTTTCTAGCTGATAAAAGAAGCTGTGCCATCCTCTGCTCCCTGCTGCTGCTGTTGTCCTTGGTGCAGTATTTTGGAAGTTAGCACAGGTATTTTAGGATTGCACCTTACGTTTGCTGTACTTTCAGTCAGCAGGTAAAGTCCAACCGTTGTATCGTGTCACATAATTGAATAATTAAAAAAAAAGAAAAGGAATTAAATTTGCCTCAGAAGAAAAATAATATTTTGTATTGCTGTAAGAAATACTGTAAGTTGCAGTTATTGTAAATTAAGCTGTAATGGCAGTGATCAGTAACTGCCACTAGGTTTGCTTTAAGCCTTTAACAGCAAATGCTCAGATCTCAAGAGATGTTATAACCTTTGTGTAGCATAAATGTCGTGGGAAAATCAAACTTTTGCTGCTTTGAATTTAAAAGAAATAATAAACAATCTGAGTTACGAATTATGATGGGCAGTTGACACAAGTAATTTTTTAGGGACATACACCTCTCCAAAGAGAGAAGGAGGTGACTTTTTTTTTCTCATGTATCTTCCATTTGTTGAAGACTTCACAAAAGATTTTCATTTGAAGCCTAATACTAGCAAGACTTTGATTAGCACCATACCTTTAACTCCCTGATACTGCATAGCATAGTATCTTTTCCCATGCCTGTGTTTAATTGCTGCAAATCCAGCAGTTCCCACGAGTTGTTACAAATTCTTTCCACTAAAATTGCTGAATCTTGGAATTCAAGCTATCAAAAATTGCATCTGTGAAAGTAATTAATCTTACATAAAACCCCGAGTGATTTGACATCACTTCCTTAAAGTTTTCTCTTTCTTTTTTTTTTCCCAACTTTTTATTTTAATTTTTAAAAAATTTATTATTTTTAGAACTTTGCTGTCCCAATTGGGATCAATTTTTAATTTTTTTTTTTTTTTAAATTTTGGTAAGGCTTTATTGCTTAGATTGGAAGGGCAGTGTCATACCAAGAACAGTTGCTGTTTTGTTATTTAGACTGCAGTAGAACAATGGATTCAAAACTTTGCATGAGCAAAAATATATCTTTGTAGGTCATTCAGAAATTACATATTTCTTGTGACTGGCAGGTACAACCCAAGTCTGCTGACAGCACTGCTGTAAGGGAGCAGGCTGCCTCAACCAAGCTTCAGTGGCTAGTTTGGAAGAAAAGCAATTTTAAGTGAGAAAAATTGTGAAGAGCTAAGCTAAATTGCAGTGGGGTTTTTTTAATCATACCAGATATTATTTTTAATAGAAATAGCAGCTTTGCTGAGGGCTCTTTTAATAACGCAGTAGAGGGCAATTGAGATTGTCTCTGCACATTCACATTGTAGCACACACACACATATATTTATATATACACACACACTGAAAATTCAGTAGCCTGCTGACCCCCAAAGGAGTTGACTGCATAATCAGATCAGTGTGCAGCTGAGCAGTCTCTTAATCCCAAAGTTCTGAAGATGTTTTGCTCCTCCTGAGTAAATGTACCAGAGGAATAAAAATAAGTACACAAAGTGGTGTGGGGATGTGCCTGTTCCTTCTGAGAAGTAAAACAAGATGTCCCTGAGAGGTTGCTCTGGTGCTGTATTGACTTTTCTCCTTTTTTTTCTCCCTTAAAGTAAATGAGGTCAACTTGAGCTTTCTAAAACCCTTATTGGAAATCTTTTTCCCAGAGTTAAAGAAAGTGTTTGAATGAGTTTCCAATTAAGAAAAAAAGCCCCTTATTAATATAAATCAGTTAACGCCCATTGAAGTAGTAAAAAAACCCCAAAACACTAAGAAATTAACACCAAGCCATACTTCCTTCACTTGTCCAGCATAAAGCAGGTGATTGTTGAGCTTCTTGGTAAGCACGGGCCTGGCCCAGGAGTGTTTTGAGGCTTTTTTTGCAATAGGGCTATGTTAGAACCCTTCCACAAGGCAGTTGCATACTCCATACAACATCTAAACGACACAGTAATAATTCCAGTTCATTTTACTTAGAGCTACCTTTGAGGAGAGCTGTGTATGCTGTAACATGTACTTCCCACACTCACATCTTCCTTGATTATCCCCAGTTATACATTATCCAGAGAAATTGCTGCTCAGCTATTTCCCTGCAAGGGTAATTTCTCTATTAACAGACTTTGATTCAGATGGTTGTCCCTGGATCAAAGCTGAGGCAACAGGGTGCACATCTCCTTAGAATTATCTTTATTATTAAATCAACAAACAATAACTTAAGAATAGTTTTGAAACTACAGACAGGGAGCAAAGCTGGGTTCTTACTACCAGTACCCGGTACTCACCATGCTACTATACAATACTATACAAATAAATAGTTTCAGATGATCCATGTGCCCTAGGTGCAAATAGATGCTACATTAAAATGGAGGAAGATTACATTTGTAATTGCTCACCATTTATCTTTTTCTTGAAACATTTATAGTTAATGAAACATTTATACCCATTTGTGCTAAGAAGCAAGTGGAAAATAAGTGATTGCACAGGGTCTTAGTTTTCTGAGGCAGAAGTGCACATCTGCATGCATTCAGTAAACTTGAAGATGGAATATGGACATTTTAGCATTACCTCCTGTTCCTCTGCAGAGAGGTACTTCATCTTCTCTAAGAGTGAAGCACAGTGGGATTTTGTCATAAAGTAGCTAAGAATAAGTGCTTAATAAAGAAGGAGTAAGTACTGGTGAAATTATGTACAAACAGCCAGTCCGTAATTCACCAGGGAACTTACTCCACGTTCATTCCCTTTATGTTGGCCTGTAGAACATTACCTTTAAACGGGGGGGAAGTGTTTATGAGGCAGAACTGGGGGGTCCATGATGGCAAAGTAACATGTGATTTGTGGATTAATTGTTTGCATATGGTGGCAGAGCAGGGCTGGACCAGCCTTTTAGTCCTGTTCTTTTGCATTTTAATCCACCTGCCTTGTGCACAGCTCATCTCCAGGCTCCCTCAAGATGAAACACCTCCCTGGGCTGGAAAGAAATCCCTTCTAGCTCTTCAACACATCCACAGTGTGCTTCCTTGTATGAGCTCCTAGGTCATATCCTCTCTCCTTGTTCTGGGGGCATGGCAAACTCTACCTGCTGAAGGGAAGGGAGGCTAAGGCCAAGCCAAGGCAGCTCTGATGACAAGCAGTGTCTTGAAACCCAAGTCTGAGAGAACCTTCAAAAGGAGGCTGCTCATTTTGTAGTTCTGTGTAAGTCGCGCTTAAGTAATGTCAAATGATTCGGCATTTGCTGGTTTCCAGCTAAGTATGGTCCCAGGAGGGTGTCAAAGGAAAAGAAACGTTGTACGGTGATTTTATAGATGAGTTTTGCAGGATCAATCATGTTGAAAGATGCTGAAATTCCTTTTGAGGTTTTGATTCTCTTTTTTTTTGCACCTTCCCTTGTGCTATAAAGCATAATTTTATATTTACAGCTTGTAGTCACCTTAGCATGGACCCAGGTTGTTTTTCAACCTCTCATTATCTTTTAATATGCACTTGATCAAGTGAGCCACTTACTGACTAATTGCTCTAATTTGCATATTGATAAACTGAAGTGATGGTAACTGAGCTTGAAAAGCTCTCTGAGCAATTCTTGTGGAAGACAGGGAATATCTCTGTTAATATTGCTTTCATAAACTTTAGTTGTTCTCATTATTTTGGAGCATCTTTGATTCAAAGGGCATTTGCATATAATCAAAAAATGAGAAAACTTGCTTACTCAGCCCGGAGTGGCTTTTGTTCAGAGAGGCAGATCTCTGGTAAGAAAGGATTGTACTCCTGCATGGTGCCTCCGTTGACAGTGCTTGCTGCTTCTTTTGAAAGCCCTTTGCCCTTCTCTATTGTGTGGCTGACCCTGCAGCATTCCTGTGTGCCTCTGGCTCTTTGAGCAGTATTTTGAGATCAAACTGTTCACTCATACATTCCATATTTTAGCCTTTGGAAGTGTAACTTCCATAACTGCAAAAGAAGCTACTACCCCATCCAAATGTACTGTGTTCTTACATAATTCAGACAAACTGCTCCATAAACAGAGTGTAGGGTCACGTTTGCTTTAAACAGCTGTGTCATCCCTTTGACATTGCAGGCAAGTACTTTGCCTTCTGGTAACTGGATTGCTCTTTGTGATGCGAGTATTTCAAAGTGTTTTGTTAATGTGGTTCAGTGCCTGGGGCAAAGGCTTGCTGGCTCCTCCACCTCCCCCATGTCCAGATGTGCTTTGCACAGTACACGTTGATCACTCATGGGTTGTGCCTCTGGTTGGATGCCAGGATGCACAGTGAGACTCCTCCTTGCACCTGCAGGTTTAACTTTGCCCTGGACATTCTTGATGCCACCAAAATGTGGATTAAGATGCAGGCCTTCCGTTGTACAGGACCTCCCTTGAGCGGCCAAGCTGTTCTCCAAGTAGATTTTTCCTGTCTTAACTCACAACTGCAGTTTTTCAAGGGAATCCTAAACAGATAAGACAAAAATTATGGAGGAAGGCCTTTTTCAAATTAAGGCATGCTTTCCATCGTTAAAGGTTTTTCCCCTGAAATCTTAAAAAAGGCTGCCTATAATCATATGGTATTTTCTCAAAGCAGATGACTTTCACCAAGAAACTTGGCTTATGCCTTTCTGTAGAGCAGCCAAAGGAGAGGTAATATTTACCAGATTTGACATGAGAGATCAGTAGGAATGTAAATAGAGTAGTCCTCCAAAAGACACTAAAGCCAGAGCAATCATCCTGAAGCTTTGACAAATTTGCTAACATCTGTTCTGGTGCCATTTCGGCTGTACAGACCTGCCATTAACCATGGAGATGAAAGGGCTTTAATTAAATGAGCAGATTGACATGTTAAACTTTGATAACATTGTGCCATCTGGGTGGGTTATATTTGCAATTTTCTCCACAGCTTCTTAGATTTAGGTTATATTTCAGTGCTGCCTCTGTTGTTTTTAGAAAGATACGCTGACTCTAGAGCTCTGGGGCTCCTAAGGCAAGGTGTCAGGCTCTGAGTGTGTGAAACAAGATGTATACTACAGCATCTCACTTCTAAGCTGCGTAATTTTTGGTTTACATTTTTGGTTTTGCAGTTAGGTCTGGTTTTACTAACACTCTGTTACTTAGTCCTGGCTACAAGTGCTACTACAGATTTTAGATAATACAAGGAGCATAAAAATTACTTATTTATCATAACTAAGCTTCAGTCAATAGGCAGGATGGGCTACAGATGAAGAAACCTTTAAGATGTGCCTTAAAATCCCCACACTGTTCATATATGCATTCCTGCTGGCAATGTGTCGCTGAGTTCATACAAAGTAGTCAGTTCAAGAGAAGATTGCTCTTAATTATGGTGGAAATTGATAAGTAAAATTTTGCAGTGCTTTAGATAACTAATGTGCTGAATGTATTCAGCTTACAGTGTAGTATTTGTCATCCCTTCAACTTGTAATAGATTGGAGCAGGGTGTTTAATATGATGAGATGCTGTTATAAATAAAAGGCTTTTATAGCTTCAGAGAAAATCTTTATACAGCTTAATTGTGTAGACAGGTTCAATCCTCAGGAAGGCCAAGAGGGAAATCACTTGATAATTTGAATCCAGAATCAATTTTTTTTTAAGCTTTTGAAACGTGCTCATCCAAGTTTTTCATGCAGCATTTAGTTTCTGCTGAAGTAGCAGGTGGAATGTGGCTGGTGTGTTACTTCAGCTGGGTTTCCCTTTATACAAAACCGAGTATCTGGTGAACAGATGAACCTCTTTGAGTTCAGGTAAATACTTACCCGTCTGCCAATACTTTCATCTCTGAGTGAATCTTTCTGCTGCAACATATGAGCAAATACTAAAAATACTGTGGCCAGATGCTGCCTTTCTGCCTGTTCAGTTGCAGGATGCTCCAATGTTTCAGGAACCTAAAGGAAAGGATTTGTCAGGACTTGAAGAGGTATGAACTACTACTACATGGGAAGCTATGGATAAAATCTAGTGGTCTGGGTGGAGTGCAGGAAAACAGCTTCAGACTCTCCCTCTTCCCTGACAATGACATTTGAAAAAATTTATAACTTCTACTTTAGTTTTTATGTATGTGGTTTCTTTGGAGTACAAGATGTAAGGTTGTCTTTGACCAGTTAGGCCACCTTTTATTCAAGAGGCCACAAGCTTCGTGACAAATGCCCTGACTTGCACTGTTTTTCATCTCCATTTTTGTATAATCACTGTTTGAAGGAAGGATGTTAGCTATGGACAGGTGTGTTTGCAAATCCTGATGATGCCAGATCATAGCCCATTGAGTATGGGGAAGGACATCAGGGGTTTGTAAGTGCTGTTTGTCTGGCTTTAATACCATGCCTGTGTACACATTTTGTCTGGATAGGCTTTAAAGAGAAATCAATATCAATATTTGAATCAAGTGAAGGAGTCATGCTATGAGAGGTAGGTATAAAGCTAAGGAACAGGGAGGAGGATACACAAAATATGGGTAATCTATGCTTCTGATAGTGAATGTACATCTGTAGTCTGGAACATGCTGCATTTGTAGTACTAATGAGAAATTCCTGTATGCTTTTGAAGTCCTGTTACTCCACTTTTAGTTATTTAAAGGATTTTTGCAGGACATTACATACTCTGTGCGTCACACTGTGTCTGAAGGTTGCCGCTCTACAACTGTTCTGGTTGGAAACATTTTGGTTATTTATCCTTCAGTAAATAGTACTGGCTGCTTCCAAATGTTACTTGCTGAACTGTTGTGACTCCTGGTGTGGTAGTGTGTAGTATATAGATGCATACAGAACACCTGAGCCAAGGCTTGTGGATTATCTCTGTTAATGTGTTTGGTTTGGGGAGAATTGTCCTGCTTTACAGAGCTGGGGTTGATTTGGCTTAGTTCCTCCAAGTTCCCAACATGCTTGTAATTGACACAGATGCATTTAGGGTGTAGCATGCTTCAGGGTGTTTAATTTCTTAGTGCTCCCTAAGGATGGTGTGTTTGAAAAGGGAAAACCAACTGTGCTTTATCTCCTTTGCAAAGTGTGCAGAGTGTGTAGGAAGTAGAGGAAAAGGTCATCTAAACAGTGTAAGACCATAGAAATATATTGGATTGGTGTAGGGTTGCTGATTACAGTCTACAAAGTCACGTTCTTGTTTCCCAGAGGACAAGGCAAAACTGCATCTTGTGTTCCTGTCCACAGGCATCCGGGTTGCAGTGAACCTGCTGCACAGGTCGGGGAGCGTGGCACGGGGGAATGCTCTAATGAGCCCTGTCAAAGTAAAAAGCTCATAAATATCACTGGAGCAGTGAATCTATCCCCAGGACTGTTTGGGTGTAAAGTAGATCCTTCATGAAGTACTGGCAGTAAGCCTAGATGTTTTCTGACAGGGCTCTGCTTTCAGCATGTTTTGATTCTGCCCTTTGGAAGATACTCATGACTTGTTTCTCCTCTAGCCTGGACTGACCAAGAAATTAAGGGTTTTTTAGTAGCTGCCAAAATTTGTGCAGTGAGTGTGACAGCTCAGTGCCAACAGCCAGCAAAAATGGGCTGCTCAGGTAGGAGGCTGTTCGGAGTGGTAAATTACAGGATTCCTCAGGGATGCCCACTCCGTACTGCAGCTGAGCAAGCCAAATTTGAAATAAGCTTATGGCTCTACCCTGCTATCACTTCAAAATGGGGTGCATCTGCTGAGGACACCTCTACCCTGGGCAAAGCAAATCTGTAATTTATTTTTAGCCTTGTTAGTGATGGAGTGTTGGTGGCAACAAATAGGGAACAAATACACTACATTTCAGTTCCTGGAGCTGCCTCTCTCAGGTCTGTTTAAGATACTTCACTGTTGCCCCGTTACTTGTTCAGCTCTTTGGCCCCCAGCACAGGAGCAAGTCCAGAGGAGAGATACCACTCTGAGCTACCTGGTCTCGTGAAAGGTGTCTCTGCCCATGGCCCGTGAATTGAAACTAGATGATCCTTAAGGTCCCTTCCCAACCGTTCTGTGAATCTGTGATACATTCATGTTGCTATTTGTGAAAAGGGATGGAGATACTTGCTTAGTGCAGCCTAGAGAAATAATCTGTTCATCTAAGTGCCTTCTCAAATATATTTTATTAGCATTAGCCATAGAAAAAACTAATCTCTTGTCTTGGTCCCTGGAAGATAACAGCTATAAGGCATTTTTTATTTTAGGACTTAACCTGTGTGGGATACAGAAAATTAGTTTTTACTACTCTTCTTTCATCTCACCTTATGAACTGCACAAAAGCCTCTATGGACAGAAGCAAGATTTCTGCCTTCTTCCTGTGTTTTCCCTTGACCCTTTCTCAGAGTTAGAGCAATGCAAAGCACAAAGACTTATCTTTACCTTCCAGCTTGCTGCTGAGCCTAAGATTTTGGAATAATATACCGATTGTAGCTGCCAAGTTGTAGCTGACACGCCTCTCCCTGTGTGAGTTGTGAAATGGTGGTGCACAGTTAATTCTTGCCCTGTCCTTGCTGTCCTCTCCCAGGACCTTTGGATACTCATGGAAAGGAACAGTGATCTCCTGACAGAGCCTGGGTTACACACAATGAGAGATCTCTCATGGCATGGATGCTGTAACCTAGGAAAACTGCTGGAGTCCATATGTGTGATTTGTGTATTATTAATATTCTATAAATGAGCTGTAAGTCAGGGGTTTTTGTAGGATCTTTGAAGGTCACACAGATGGTCTATAAAGACAAAACTTCTTTTATTGAGCTGGATATCAGAGGTGCTACTGATTACAGCCATTTTTATTGTGATGCTCCTCCAGCAGCTGTGGGAGTGAAGCCAGAGTCTCATTTCATTGGAGCTGATTTACAGGTGTCAGGCTATGACAAGTTTCAGTCATCTCAGACTAGGGCTGTGTTTGAACTGATGATCCAGGCCAGAACAGCTTTAAAGAGCTGGATTCATCACTGATATTGCAGATGAACTCTACCACCCTGGTGCATGTGTTACTGAGCTGTTGGAAAAATTGCTAAGAAACAAACCCAGAGATGTGCTGTCTGTTTCTCAAAGTCTTAGCATTTGAGAAGTTTTGTTTGCCATGTAAGAGCAAATAATGTGCCTTTCTGGCTCACATGAAGGATTGTTTTCCATGGTCAGACTTCAAAACCATGTTCACCTTCAGAACTTCTGCTTATTTTTTTACTTCCTCTCTGGATCTGAAATCAAGATGTTGCTGTCACCAGCAATTTACTGTGATCCAGAGAGAGATACAGATCCCATGTGCTCTCCTTGACTGAAAGTTGACATGATTGTGTAATAAGTCTTGAATCCACATCAGAGCTTTCTGGATTCCGTGTTTAATTAATAAATTTTTATTTACTCCTTCTTTTTGTAAACCAAGGAAATAACAGCTGGTGTTTGCTTATGTCAAGTAGACAGATGCATCACACAAACACCATACTTTTCCAGATTCAAAACTGAAAGGGAATTAATATTTGAAGGGCAATTTGGGGATGCATCTGTGTTTATGAACCTGTTCATTCCAAGTGTAACAACCAGATAAAAAGGGAAGATAGAGAAGATGTCCTTACAGATTACAATTCACAGTAATTTTTTTTTTCTGATGTTTTCTTCCAGACCTGCTATAATGTTTGTCTTATCTCCCATTCCCCATAGGAGTAAGTTCTTTGAAAAGTAGCATATTTTGGCAATTTTTTCTTGTGACCTAGCTCTTGGAGAGGGTTTCTCTAAGCTGCAAGGCAGAACAGCAGCCAAAAATGTAATTGGGCAAGTTAAATAGTGTGCAGCTGAGAGCCCTTTGCGTGGTACAGCTGACAGAAGCTTCCATGAGAAGATCTCAGCATGATATTCAGAGTTATTTGGGCATCCCTGAAGGCTGCCCGAATATAACCAATTCAAAGCCCAAATACACAAACATATGGAGAAAGACTAATTTCTTATATATCAGCTGAACTGTATTTGGACTGCAGCGAAATTGGAAGGAAATGGAGGAAAGCATTCTGAACCAGATTTATTCCTGCTCTGGAATATGAAAAAAAATAAAAAAATACCCCAGATGCTCTATCTGTATCACAGAGGAAATAATTTCTGTGATTGTAGTGTCCTCTTTGCTGTTATGGTTTTGTCTGTGACTGACTTTTCACCTGTCCGTGGAATGTGTACAGCAATTTTATCTGCCAGAGCAACTGAAAGGACAGTTCAGCTTCTCCTGGGAATGTCTGGTAATGCCTACCACTGTAATGCTGCCTTTAGTGATGTTGAGAGACAAGTTGACAGCTTTACTTTCAGCAGAGATTATTTTATTGACAGCAAGAGACTTGCTGATAAAGTGGAGGGCAGATCCATATCTGGACATCCTCACATTTTCTAGGCACTTTCAACAAAGAACCCCAAGTGTTCTTGTCACACACAATTCCCTAAGCACTTGGGGATTTATGGATACTTTAAGGATTCTCCTTGTAGTGTTCTGCAAGTACCTACGCTGCATAGCTGTCTTCCTCCATACTCCTCCTTTAATATATTTGTGGTCATATTGTTAAACACATGTCATAAAACACAAGGGATATGCTCAGCAGATAAATTTACATTAGCATATGGTCCTTAATTCACATTTGTGGATATTACTCCCATTTTGCATGGGTATAGCCCATGATACAAGACAGCCCTCTGAAAATGTTCCTCCCGTAAAGTACTAAAAGTGACGAGAAGAAGAGGCTCAAATCCCATTCAAGCATGAACTGTGAAGAAAAAGATTTTTGTTCTGAAGTCATGTGAAGTACTAAAAATTATTCCAGTGTGCAAAGTTGCAGTGTCTCCAGGAATAAGGAAGAATCTTTTCAGTGGGATGTGAAGCAGATACTTTAAGTGTCAGATCCCAAACCTTAGAGGCAGAGCAGAAATCACTGAGCAGTTGGTTTTGTCAGTTAAGAAATTTAATTTATTGCTGGTGGTGGTACTTGGGAAGAAAGTAGAATGTCTGGCAAAGCAGTTTCCCTCACCTCAGCCAGCTGGCACGAAAGGAAAACTTGTTGAACGGTCTGGATTCAGGGAGCTGCAGTCAAGACCATGACATTTGCAGGCTGCAAAGCTGCTGTGTTTCCCATCTTGCTGTCCCTCCCCTCGTTCCCTGCCCACCTACACACACAGCTGCTCCCTGCCCAGGCAGCCCTGGTGTCCACCAATGTCCAAAAATCTGAGGAACGCAGCCCCACGGTGCTGTGGCCAGTGCTGCGCCAGCCACTGGAACACGTGCTGTTTACAAAATACTGCTCTAAATATTCCCCGGTGCCATGGAGAACAGAATTGTGAGGCAACAAAGGCAACAGAAGGAGATTTCTTGCCTTCCTTATGAACTGTAGGAAAGGTAGGAGGCTATTTCTTGCATAATTGTTACTGGGAGCAGTGATTTATTTAGGCAGTGATCACTTACATTCAGACTCTGCTCCTCTGAGCCCTGGGGAAACCAAGAGGACCCAATGACTCTGCAGGCTTGTGACACAACTTTTTCCTGTGTTTCCCAAGCCCAGCTGATTCACTTAGGTACAGTAACAGAGAGGATTAAGGCTAAACCTGATTTGTAATAAGGAATCTTACAGCACAAAGCCTTGGAATTTTGTCTCAAACAGAAAACAGACGCTGTTTTCCAGGGCATGGTTCTTGTTCATGTGCTTTTGGCCAAAATACACAGTAATCTTACACCTTGGCTTCCAACCAAATTAATCTTGTAATCTCTCCCACCTCTATATAGGACCACCATACTCTGATTTAGGTGAATGTTCAGAAGGAATTTTCTTAGGAGGACAGAGAGGTTTGAATTCAGCAGTTCAAATGAAATTTCATTTGAATTCAGCAATTCAAATGAAAAATGATGCATATTTGCTGTGACGTGGTTCTGCAGGGCCTTGGCAGTAGCAGTCTCGTTGTGAGTTCAGTAGTGAACTCTAAATCTTGGCAGCTGTGGTCCAATATTTCCACTCGCCTTTCCATGCATGGTGTCAGCCAACATTTGACTCTTTGGAGAGTGGCTGACTGTTGAATACTTACATCACTGGCTTGCTGTTAAACAGGAGAGGGGAATTAGTCACCAACAACACTGAAAAGTTCTCAACATGCTCTTCACCGTGGTCTTACCAGCACTGCTGGGTGCTGGGCTTTGGGAACAACAATCCAGATTGCTGCAAACACAAACCCATCGGTGTTGGGGGAGGAAGAGTTGGTGTGTGAACTTTTTCAGGAGCTTGACCCCACAGATCAATGGGTCTTGACAGTATCCATTTTGAGAGTGTTGAGAGAGCTGGACGAGCATTGTGAGTCTCCTCTCCCTAATCTTTGCCAAGTCAGGGAGATTGGAGATGTCAGAGAAGGCTACAAGGTTAAACTCACCTGGATCTACAAGAAGGGCTTCAGGGAGGATCCAGGAGATTACAAGCCCATCAGTGATACTTCAGTTCCTGGGAAAGTTACCAAGGTAATCCTCCTAGGAGCTATCACAAGATACATGAAGCAGGGGATTGGGAAAAGCCAGGATGGATTCACCAAGGGCAAATTGTGCTTGACAGAGCTGATCACCTTCTATGGCAAAGGAACAGCTCGGTCCAGGTGAGGCAGGCAGTGAACATTGTTTACCTGGATTCCTGCAGGGATTTCCTTATGGTTTCCCACAGCCTGCTCCTCAGAAAAGAATACATTATGGACTAGACAAGTGGTCCTTGGCAGTGGGTGGGGAACTGGCTGGCAGGAAGTTCTGGTAAACCCAGGAGGTGCTGGCAAACAGCTCCTCTTCAGACTGGTGACCTGTTATGGGTGGGGTCCAGCAGGGATGGATACTGGGCCCAACACTGTTTAATATCCTCACAAGTGATCTGCATGATGGCACCAAGTGCACCCTGATGAGGTTTGCCAATGATTTAATTTGCCAAACTGAGTGGGGAAAGGGACACTTCAGAAGGGAGACCCACCTTGCAGGAAAACCTGGAATAGGCTTGAAGAGTGGACTCCTTCAATCTTATGAAGCTCAACAAGGCCAAGTGCATCTTGCATCTCAGAAAAAACATAATTCAGGGGTAAAGCACAGGCTGTATTGTGTGATCTACCTGATGGGAGGGAAGCAGCTCTGTGGAAAGAGCCCTAGGGGTCCTGGTGGACAACAAGCTCAGTATGAGCAAACAGTGCTGCTGTGGCAGAGAGCCAACAGGATGGTGGGATGCACCAACAAGGGCACCACCAGCAGAGATAAAGGATCATTATTTGATTCTACTCATTGCTTGTCAGGCCACACCTAGAATACTGTGGTGAATTGTGGTCCCCACAATACAAAAATATGTCGACACGCTGGAGGGTGTCCAGAGAAAGGCCACAAAGATGATCAAAGGGCTGGGAAGGCTGCCATATGAGGAAGGGCTGAGAGAGCTGGTTTGTTCAGCATTGAGAAAAGAAGGCTTAAGAGAAGCCTTACATCACCATGTTCTGGTATTTAAAGGGTGCCTACAAAGATGGAGACTCCGTTTTACAAGGAGTTGCATGGAAAAGGTGAGGGGTAATGGTCACATGTTACTCCTGGGGAGATTCCAGCTTCTGTGATCATTCCATGAACTCACTGGAGGAGAAGCAGCTGCAGAAAGCAGGCTGCTCAGACCTGGGGGATGGATGATGTCTGTAGCTCTTTCATTGCCCTTCTTAACTGGGTAGAATTGTGAATTATTCAGAGAAACAATGTTGAGTGTGATACTCACTCAACATGACTGCAAGAGGCTGTGACCTAGGGCTGTGTTCATATTCAAAGCAGTGTTCCCATGGCTTTTGGGTAGGGAAGGAGCTGCTTAGTAACACTGGAATATAATGTATTAGGAGGGGAATATTTTTCTCCTATGGTGACTTCACTGGGTGCAGCTGGTCCTCAAATGTGTTTTGAAGTACTTTCTCATTAGGATCAACTCATGGGAAGTAACAGATGGTGAAGTGAGACTGAATTAGTGAGAACGTTGTGCTCCGTTAATGCTCTTTCTCTCTATAAATAATAGCTAGGGAGTGGAGCAGGAATGAAGACGCTGTTATGTGTGTAGCTACCTCTGCTGCTACGTAGATGTTATACGATGTCTTCCAGCATGTTTGGTCAGCACTAGAAAGAAGTAGAAGGAATTTGCCACCCCTTTCACAAGGGCAAAAAATACTACTGCAATTCTACTGGAGAACATCTAAAATCAGATGAATGCTCAAAGTCTTATGAGGGAAAACAAGTGTAGGAGACAATTCTACATCAACAGTCAGTCTTTTAAACTTATTCCTATGAAAATGAAACAAAACACAGCATCTCTCCTCTGATACTACCAGTAAGTCTCCAACTTTTTGGTGTTTACTTCTATCCTTTGAAATCTTCCTTTGAAATGTACGTATCTTAATGAGACTTAACTTGCTGTGGTTCAGACATCCTGGCTTGGTGTCAAGCATGCTTCACAGCTGGAGCAACAATCAGGAGAATCACTGTGGCTTTACCAGCCTTTCAGAATGCCACGAGTGGCTGCTGCCATCATCACCTGCCCCTTCCCATTTCTTTGTGTGCTGCAGGGTGAGTATGTGTGAGGCTGGCATCCACAGACTGGAAGTTTTACATTCAAATCTTCACCTGGCATCCCAGCTGAGATATAGCCAACAGCTCTGGCATCTTTGTCTTGGATGACATCTTCTGCAACTTTGATCCTCAGTGATTTTTTTCAGGACATGGCAATTAAAAGCTTTGCAAAAAATAATGATTCCTGATTTTTTTTTTTTTCTGGACCTGTCAGCCTGTGCCATAAACTTTCCTTATGGGCCGTTTTGTAGACTTTTTTGCAGACTTTGTTCAGTGCCCCACAGGACATATGCTCCTGTTAGCGATCCTCTTGAGGTGTTAGCCAGGATAAAATCCTTGTCTGTTTGCCATGCTAGTCCTAACTCCACAGTGGGAGCAGGTGCTCATACTATTACAAAAAAACAACACAAAGCTGAAAAATCTAACAGTGTGAAACTTTGATATGCAGGGGGACATATGGATCTCTGAACAGCTCAGAGACTAAGGAGATATCCTTCCTCCACGGATCTTTTATCGTAAAAGCAGCTTAAGTGACTCACTCTTTCCCAAGGATATTCTTAAAACAGCCCCACTGAGTAAGTCTTTTAGTGGTCAGAAAGAAGATTCATTTTGTGGTGTCTTTCAAATAAAAAAGAAAAAAAAAAGAGAGACCAAAGAAAGACAAACTTCTTTTGAGAAAAGATGGCCTTATTTCCAAGAGGATCTGGGCTGTATTAAAGGTCTGTACAGCTCACTAATGCATGGGCTGACTGGCACTATCTTCACTCAAGCAAGTGCTCCAGTGAAAAATTCAGCGCTATTTTTAGTTCCCTTACAACAAACTGCTTGATTGTAAGGCCTGGGGAGCCGTGACACCGTGATCGTGAGGGGTGTGCTGGGAAAGGCAGAAGGACGAGGCACGGCAGCGTGCGGGCTATGCCGGGGACTCCGGCTGATGCACGGAGGAGCACGCCAGGAGCAGGTATTTTAAATGATCTCCTCAGCCTCGGTCTGCCCACGAACTGAAGCTGCCGGCCAGACTCAGGGCATGAAAGCGTTAGCTGCCTGGCTCTATCTGCTCCTGCCCTTAAAGATTTCATTCCATAAATTCCTGTCCTGACCGTCAGCTTTTAAGTCGTCTCCTCTCGTTTCCTAGCCTTTTCTGGGATTTTGCAGGATCTTTAGGCAAGTTAGCAAATGGCAGTAGCGGGAGAGAGATAAGTTTCCCGAGCGGAAGGCGTCGTGCTCCGGTGGAAGCCCCGCCGTGGCAGTGCCTGGGTGAGTAGCCGGGAACAAGCAGGAGCTGCAGTAGGCAGAGGACGCGGCCGGCCGGGGCTCGGTCCGAGCGGCCGGAGCGCTGCCCGGGCCGTGTCCGAGTGCGAGCGGCCCCCG
>VWZN01000383.1:218844-261687 GCA_013396955.1 Regulus satrapa | reverse complement strand
CCCGGGCTCGGCCGCCGGTGCCAGGTGAGCGCCGGGAGGCTCCGCGGCGCTGCTGAACCGCAGGGACGAGCCGCCGGATCCCGGCTGCACCCCGCCCGCCTCCTGCCCCGGTCCCAAGTGCTGGTGCTGTGTCACAGCCTCTGCCGGCGTGCCTTTAAGGACGAGGATCCCGGCCTGCTGGGGACGCGGTGCCGGGGCGGCAGCTGGGCTCGGCAGGGGAAGCTGTGCATGTGTAAAGTGCTGTGGGGAGCGGGGCAGTGCTTTGCTGCCTCGCATTCGCACCCTTTTGTTTCAGCTCGGCTGTGCAGCGCTTGCCGATTCCTTGCTTCGGAGTCAGACGCAGGCTTCGGAGTGAGCGTTGATGCAGTTTAGCTGCATTGCTGTGTTTTAAAATAACTACACGTGTTTCGCCCTTAATGATACCATTATCTTAAAATAGCACGATGTGCTGCCTCCCATGAGTTATTTGGTAGAAAAAACCAAGGAAGGGGAACTGATGAATTCCCATGAACTTTGTGTTCAGAGATCCTACTAGGCTTTCAGCATGCTGAGCTGTTGTAGCAGCCTTCTCCGTGTACTAGAAATGTGTATTACCAAGGTACTCTCTGCTGCTGTGGTCGCGTTCTCTGCCCTAGCTGTGCTTAAGGAACATTTAAAAAGACAGGTGAAGTGGCACTTGCATAATAAGGTTTTTAGTGTACTCCTGCTAGAAATGTGCATTTGTGTATTACGAGTGCAGGTGGTGCAGGTGGAGTAGCTATAGCATGTATTGGCTTACTTTCTCATTAACCGAGTTCCTGTAATTAGCTTATAATCAGTCATGCTCATGTGAGATGAAATAGTTAATATTTTGGTGCTTGTGTAAAAAAAAAAATTATATATTAAAATTTAAGTGCCCTGTTTTGTTCTCAGTGGCTCTGGCCAATCCAGATTTTGTCCTCCAGAAATAGTCTTCATCACTTGTTGCCAGTATCAGCACTAGTTACTAAAACAATGGCAAGTAGAATGAAAAGTCAATTACTCCATGGCCTCAATTCAGTAAACTGAGTCTGCATGGTATACAACTTGTTATACTTTCAGAGTAATTAAGATTATTAGTTGGGTTTTCTTCTGGCAAAAAAGTAGAGGTGGATGAGATTTTAATAAAACTTCAGTGACAAATGTTTTAGTGTTAGGACACTTCTCTAGGACATGCTGTACATGTCAGTGTAGATGAAAGCTCTGTGTTTGCTTATGGTGATCAGATGCACAAATGTTACCAAACTGCTGGAAAGGCTGACTGGACATTTCTTAATCAGTGTTGTGTATTCCCATCTACTCTTCCTATTATCCCGAGTGTTTTGAGGGCAGGTACCACACAACCCATCTCTAGAAATACTCGCTGGCATGTTGTTAGTGTTCACACAGAGGACCCATGTGCACAGCAGAGTCCTGATCCCTTTTAGGTGAGTGGTGCCTTTTGTGTCTGGTACGTGCTGGAATCAGCCTGGCACAGTGGGACAGTCTGTGTCACTACCTGCCTTGTCTGATTTTGATTCTCCGGTTCCTCTGTGTTGGAAAGACACGTGCCCCTCGAGAGACACATGCTCCATTACCTCAGGGGTACTGCAGTTCTTCTCAGCTACCTGCAGATGCTGTCCACTCCCCTGCCTGAGGACAGCTCAAAGCAGCAGCAGTTCAGTTGGTGTTTGGCAGTGGGAATATGAGATGTATGGGGAAGGGAGTTGCAATGCTTCCGAGAACTATTAAGAAGCTTACGCAGTATTCGGATATAAAATCCCTCATTTCCCTTCCCTTACACCCTTAAGCCTTTTAATGAGGTCAGTGGGTGAGATCCTGTGCTGCTGGTCATGCATCATGCCCTGGGTGCAGGAGAAGGTGGCCTGCAGGGTGTGTTGTAGCACCCCGATTCTGGAGCTGCTAGTGGATGAATATTCTAGAGCTCCCTTCCTTGGCTCTGCAGCATGACCTGCTGCTGCCTCTGGGCTTCTGTTTCATAATGGGGTTGCAGTTGTACTTCAGTGTCTGTGCAGGTTCTGAGACAGGTCAGAAATCTCATTTGAAAGAGGTGAAGTATCTTTCTGGCTTTATTGTACCAGGTGGGAAGTGATGGATTGCACATAAGCTCTGCACCTGATGTCTCTTGCAGGCCATAAATCCAAGCGATGCAGCTGAAAAGCAAACTGTAAAGTCCACACCAACATTGTCATTTAAATGTCCATTCAGAGAAATACTAGTTTCTGAGCTATGGCTAAAGATGAGCAGGTGTCAGATTCATTCTCATGTCCTCTAAATGCAGTGCAATAAATCACAGTTATCTCATCTGTTTTTTAACAGCTGTCTAGGGTTTTTTTATTTTTTTTTCCCTCCTGATCTTTGTTAGCTAATTCAAGTGGAAGTGGCTTATAAATTAAACATCATTTTCTAATGAATCCAGCTCATCCTTCTTAAGCCAAGTCTGATACAAAACCAAACTCATTTTAATCATTAAATGAAGTCATTGACTTTTTTGTCTGTGAATGTCAGATGGTAGCAGATTAGTGAAGTACTTAACCTGAACATTAGCCGTGGACTGCAGCTCCCTCTTCTTCCAAGTTATAGTTATGAAATGTGTTAATACCGTGCATGCAAAGAGTTGCAAGTTCTCAGCATTTGTTCCTGACGGCAAAATTAGAGGAGAAATTAAAACCTTCTCTTGGCAACAGATTTTGTGAATAATGTGGGGTTTTTTATTTAGTGAGGAAAATGTCAGACCTTCAAAATGACCAGGAGCATGTTGGGGTAATTCAGGTTTTCACAAGAGCTGCTCTGTCTACAATGCCTCAGAAACCTTCCCCTTTTCCTGGCATGCAGCTAGATCCTGGACCAGTGCACTTTTCAACCCATCTGGCAGCAGTGTAAAGAGGAAGCCTTGTACAAAAAACTAAAAAAGTCCAGTTTCTGTGGATGAGAAGGGTGTCAGAGAATACCTGAACTGACATTTTACGCTTGGTCATAAATAAAAACGGGGCAGCTAGAGGCACGAAGAATGTTTGTGAAAAATATGCATTATATGTTTAGAGATGGGATGGGCTAGAATAGAATAGAAAAAGAATAGGGTTTTTAATTTGGAAGGGATCTTTAAATGCTCTTTCAGTCCAGCTGCCTGACCACTTCACTTGACCAAAAGTTACAGCGTATTATTAAGGGCATGGTCCAAAAGCATCAGTCTTGGGGCAGCAACCACATGTCTGGGAAGCCTGTTTTAGTGTTTAACCGTCCTCTCAAAGAAGAAATGCTTCCTAATGTCCAGTCTCAATGTCCCCTAGTGCAGCTTTGAACTATTCTCATGCAGGAATATACAGGTAATAGTCATCTGTCTATGTGCTAAGAGTGTTTCCTGAAAATGTGTGGAAGAGCTAATAACATCCAGCAGTTGTTTCAGCTTCCTTGTTTGCAGTTTGCTTCAGGCTTCATTTGTTTTCCTTTATTCTCCCCCTGGGATATCTCCATTGCATATGTGTTGGGTTTGTAATGAGGAAGCACTAGGTTTCCAATACTAAGTTAACAAACCCCCAAAATGTTTCCTCTAACAGGAAAAATCACCCTGCTTGTCTGTGAATTTCAAACTTCAGCCAGTTAGGGAGCTGATTGATGGTGTGTTACCAGAAGAAAGAGATGGTGTTTTTTGGCACCATTTGTTCATGTCCTCCAGTGGCCTGTCATTGAGGTCTTTGTTTCAGTATAAAAGGAGAGTTAGTGGCTTTGGATATCTCTGTTACATGCTACTAACATGAAAGCTAATAAAATGATAGGTTGAAGGTGTAAAGTATAGGCCCAAAGTGACTTAAAATATGGGAGAGATGGCTATACAATTGAAGCTTGCAATAAATGATCCAAGATAAAATGGAAAAATCTATCCTTATTAAAAATGGTGTGTGCAATATATTTATTTAGGCACTCAGAATCAGGAGAATTGTGGCTGCTTCAAATGAGAAATGTGTTCTAAGGAAATACTTTTTTTCATTTAAACTTAATTTGAGGAGGTTTGACAGTAGAATTCATTCTTTTGGAATTAGATTATGCCCTAGTTGTTATATTCCCCTCTTCTACATCATCTTGTCTTTCTCAGTTCCACAAACAGCTTTTTCATCTTGGTTGCCACTGGCAAAAGCCTGTAAGTAGGATTTTTGGACACCTGTGAGTGAATCAGAAATGCTGTGGTTGGAAGTTTTGCAGTCATTAGGAGGAGGCACTGGAGCAATAGAAGGTCACTTGGCCAGATTTGAGCAAACTCAAAGTTTTGGGGTTTTTTTTTCTGAAACAGGAAAAAATGGTGAGGAGATAGTGCCAGCAAGCTACCTCAGTGCTGAATTCCAGTTATCATCTGCCTTTCTGCAGCCTATGGAAGCTGTACCTCCCATGCTCTTCCTTCAGAAATCAGGGTGCACACCGTGCCCCAGTCACACTGTGATCACACTGTAGTATTGGCAGGAATTAATCTTGGGCCACAGCCGGTGTATTTAAGTGCTGACATCCTGAGGGGAAAAAATTAACATGGTCTTATATTTTTCTTTTTTCTGCCTCCAAATAATTGGAGGATAGAGTGGGAAAGGCAGATTTTGTTTTACCTTTTTCCTGGGATACCTTGATACAGGGCAGAACCTGTGTCTTTGTGGCTGGGAGAGGTGAGGAGCTGGACACTGCCTAAGAGCAGAAGAAGCTGATGGAAGCAGTGGAGCAATAGAAGGAAGATGCTGAGATCCTTCACCCAAGTTCTTACCCTAAGCAGTCCTTGTCTAGTCCTAAAAGGACAAGAGGTCACTGGTGGGATCTGTCTGCTTTATGAAGGGCTTTGAATACCCTGCACAGTATGGTGATGTTCATCAGGCAAAACAAGGAAAGACAGATGTGCAAGTGAATCAATTGTACTCCTGTATTATTTACAAGTCTTACAAAACCTGATCCCTGATCCCTGAGGTTCACATGTGGAATAGAGAGGACTCTTAGGGGAAAGAAAGAAATGTTGTGGGGATTTGGGGCATAAACAATGACAAATTGCATAAACTTTGGGTAACCTGAAGGACACCTAAGTGAAATGTCAGGAACATTTTATGGTCCAGCTTTCCAGCAGGAGTACAACTGCACAGTGCCCAGGCTCTCCTGGGAGGGTCATCCTCACCTGCCAGCCCTCCCTCTCTCAAGGTGGTCAAGTTGTGGTCCCAGCTGCATTTGAATCCTTCTGCTTAGGAAAAGGTTCTCGAGGCAGTGGGTACTTGTGAAATGGTGCAGTCACTGCTGTGTAATTATTACATCAAGGCCTCTGAGGTATTTGCCCTGATCCGTGACTTGACTTGTGATGCTGGCTGGTCTGGCCGGCAGCTGGCAAGTTGTTAAGCCGGGGCATGGGATCTCGCTTTAGTGTGAAATCCCTTGGGGGCAGAATCTATAGCTAACCCAGCAGATTGCCGTGGTAGAAGCAGCAGCCTGTCCCCTGCCCGTGCACACATCCCCTGCCTCTGTCTCTGCCTGTTGTTTGCTCCCCTGTAGCTCAGGGGATCCTGTCCTTCAGCCATGTAAGAACCCAGGCACCTGCAGCTTTCAGCTTCTGTACTGAGAGGAGCTGATTTCTGCTTTTAACACTAAAACTGAAAACTTTCGGTTAAAGATAGCAATAAGTAGTAGTGAGAGACATTTCTGCTTGTGTGGGCCTTCACTTTGACTTTTTAAAGTAGATAATAAAGCAATTTTTGTAGTTAGTGGTTTCTAACAGTTGTCTCTAATTACAAATCACCTTATTTATCTATTTAGATTCCTTCCAGTTCACCGAGTAGCATGTGAAATTACTTCCTTTCTGATGAGTGTCCTGTAAAATCTCAGTTAAGGTGCGGTGGGATGGCATGTTGTAGTTATTTAAATTACAACTTTTTTTCTTTAGACAGGATACTTATTCTACACACTTCAGGTATGACCTTTGTTTCTCTGCTGGTACATTTTTTTTGAGTTTATGATGCACTTCACATTCCTATAAGGCCTTTCACTGGGTGTTCTTAGAGCCTTTACAAGATATAATTAACTGAAATACTGTGTCTTCCCTGTGAAGTAAGTAAATATTCTTAATTGCATTTTGCAGAAAGAGGAAAATATGGTAGAGAAATTTTAAAGGAGTTCACCAGTTCTGGGTGAAAAGCTGCACAGAAAAGAAGAGGAGGCAGCAGCAGAGGCTTGCGATTCCTGAACCCTCTTTGGTGTGCACCATTTCCCTTTCTTATATAAGCATGCATAGGAACGATGTAACCCAGCAGAGTGAGGCAAAGATGTAGGTCAGGTTTCTTTTGTCAGTACATCTTCTGCTTTTTGACCTGTAAGTTGCTGAAAGCAACAAAAGCCTATGGATGAGGGAATCTTTTCAAAACTGGTTAAAAAAAGCAACAAGCAACCCCTGAAAGCCTCAATCCCCTCTAAAGAGCTGTTTTTAGGAAGCTAAATCAAAGAAGAGTCCCCTGGGGGGGGTCTGTACACAAAGTTTCTATCTGGCTGCCTTCGGATAGCTTAAAGTTTTAATGCGCTTGTCAGGCTGTCGCCTTTTGTGCCTGGTGAAAACAGAGACCAGGCCGGGGGGGCTGTCGGGGGGGCAGACCCTTCTTCAAGGCTGCTGGGCCAGCCCCAGTCACTGGAGGTTTTGGGAAGAGGGAATGTAGAGTGTTAAGGTGACTTTCAGTCCCATTTTGATCAAAAGGTGTTGTTCACTCTGTCTTGAGTTAAAGGAGAACCCGTGTTGTTGTTGACTACTTTATCAGAAAAATGGCAGCACGTAGAACCTTGAGCAGAAATTACCATATGTATTGATAACATATGATGCCTGGTTTTAAGGACCACCTAGGAAGGAGGCTTAACAGGGCACTGTTGTCCTTTCACAGCTATGTGAAAAAATTGTGTCTGTCCCTTCAACCGTGCTCCACACCACGTGGAAGTTCTTTTTTACTCTTGAGTACCTGGTGGTTTATTTTTCCTGAAAGTAGAATGGCTCTGATGACAAGGTTGGAAGGACTTTGAGGCTTTATTCTGCATTTGAACATCCTGAATGCAGAGGGGACAGCACAATCTGCTCTGTTGTTGAGAGGAAAGGGAATAAGGTGCTGGAGCCACTGCCAGAGTAGCAGTGCAGAAGTGCTAGAGGAAGACAGCCCTTGCTTCTGGTGCTCTAAAACCCTTCACTGGGAGCTGAAGTGCTACTGGCTTTGTACAAAGCAGGCTCTTGACTGTGAAAGTTGCAAAGAAGCCAGAAGCAGCTGGGACAAGGAAGGCAAAACCTTCATTTCCTGAAGCCCTTGGCAGTGGTAGTACCACTTTCTTTTACCCAGCACATGTTAAATACATATAATAGTGCAGTTGTGCAGCAATAAATTGGATAAGCTGGTTTAGGTGAAGTGGGACTCGATGAGAAGTTAACTCGTTGAGAAGTTAGATTATTATTGCTTTGACGTTTGCAGCTCACTTTTTTTTTTTTCCCTAGAAAATAAATCACCTTTTTTTTTTCTACAGAGACACTAGAAAGAAGGCTTGGACACAATTAATTTTTATTTCAGCTCAACAGATCAGTAATAACAGCATGTGAGAGTGGAGCTGCTTCGCCCCAAGAAAGCCTCCTTAAAGCAGGAAAGGCTGGAGACACTAGAGATTCCTGTGGCCTTGAACTGTGCTGGCACAGATTAGTTCTTGAAACAGCAGTTACTGCTTAGAATTGTTTGGAATTCTTTCCTAGAGACTTGAGCAGAATTACCAACTGATAATTCCAGCTAATAGTGAAGAACTGCGATAGGTCAGGGGTGACTTAAAACAATACAATCTAAAACAAGAGCAGGTGCTGATGACACTCATTTAAACCCACAGGAAAGTAGGGACAAAATGAAGGGGGCAGGCCCACTGTCTGCTGTGTAAATACTGGAAAGCACTTTATTAGCAAGCAGACCATTCCAGTGAGCCAGCTGAACTGAAGGAGGCTGGAGTGGGGAGTGTATCACCTATGGCATGGAAAGAGCCTGCAAGGTGAAACTTTCAGCCCATTGTTTCACAGGCTTAAGTTTGGCAGGTGTTGTTCTGTATAAGGAATTGGTGTGATGATTTTGCATTGCAGTAAGGACACTCTGCCTTATCTCCTGCAGTTATTGCTGTTAAATTCGGAATGTGGGAGTGATTTAGTTGTTTAAATGAAACTTACAGAGCTGAAGTGACTTGGTGCTTGCTGTGCCTCCACAGCTATCTGACAATGCAGCAATCCCAAATTAGGCCCTGCTGCGACCGGGCATTGGGATCTATGGCCTCACACCTGGCCATGCCTCTACTGTGTATCGAGCCTGTAAGAAATCACTGTTAGCAAGCTAAATGCCTTAAGTGCTTGTCAGCCAATTCCAGGTACTGAACATTTTGAAAGTACCGGAAAGTTTGAAATTTCTTTTATTGTGACAGCAAGAAGTTGGTAATACAGACAGGGGACCTTAGTGTGAGAACTCTTCCAGAACTCTTGGAAAAGCTTGGGTTTTTTGAGGTGGGAAAGTCCCACAAAGCCTCCTGCTGCTTTTCCCTTTTTCCTGTAGTCTGCCTGTGTTGTGTTTGCTGTATTGCAGATGGAACCAATGTTTTTCTTGCATCGTATTATGACCTAGTGAAAATGTGTTCCCTTAAACAACCAGGAATCAGGGTCAGGACAGAGTGGACCTGACATTTATTTTTGCTGTCTTCAGAGTTCATGGTAGTACTCCCAGTGGTGGAATGCCTACATAAGAATAAGAATAATTTTTTTCCTTTTTCTGTGACTAATAAGGCTAAAGCCATCATTTAACAGTCAAAGACAGTCTGGATCAGGAAGGCCTTCTTGGCCGTAAGCAGGCAAGATGCAGGACTGCATAGCTGGTTAATTATTGCATCTGGAAGAGGAAATGCTGAGATATCAGTGTTTAAAGTTTTCTTTGGTGCTTTGTTAGCTTCCAGTTTGGGGAGAACTGTCAGGCTTGAGGATAAAAATGTAGCTTTAGTCTAGAAAATGTAATTTACTGAACATCACTCCGTTGGTGGTAGGTACCTGAGCGTTTTCAGCACCTAGATCCAAGCACTGCAAAAACAGATGACAGGCTTTTTATTTTTCTGCAATCTGTAGGATTGACCTCAGTGTTACAATAACAAAATCATTGTGGTGCTGTCCATCTCTTCTGTTATATGCCCTGTGGGTTTTCTAGCTATTTCATCTACTTCTGCAGCTACCAACTCATTGAAGTATTGGATCAGTATTTTGGCTAATTCTGAGTGCATTGTATATATTCAGAGCACTCAAAATAGTCTCTTAGTGTGCAGTTGAAACCACACTGTGATCTGAATTGCCTCACTAAAGGGAAAGAATCCCCTTAGATTCATTGCTTGGCACTTAATATCCAGAGAAGATGGTGGTTGTGTACTCATATACCATAAAAGAAGTATATCTAAACCCATATAACACTGTGGATTTAAGTAGTTTGCTATCCCCTCTTGCAGGCCACTTTTACATCTGACATATCAAAGCTGCTGTTTCTAAAGTGGGATTTTAAAAAGCCTCAGAGATCAGCCCCAAAGGAAAGGCTGCTCTTCCATGGCTGGCAGCCAGCTGCCTGGGAGGCAGCCCCGTCCCACTCCCCCTGCCCATTTCCAGGGCACAGGGCTGTGTGCAGAGCTTCACGCTGCAGCAGACAGGAGAGGCATTAACCAGAAACGGCTCTTCCGCGTAGAAACCGCTGTGGCAGCGTAATCTTTGTCCGGGGCTGTTTAGGCAGCAGTCTGAGCTGCCCTAATGGGAATAAAACATACATTGGACCAGTGCTGGAGAGCTGCACAGATATGGTCTGTTGGTAGCTGAAGGTGGGGCTGAGCTGGGACAACCCAGTGGTATTCACACTATCCTGGAAAACTGGAAAAGAGGCTGGGACTGGAAAGGAGCAGCAGCAGTAAGGAGCAGAGGTACCCCGTGTGCTCTTTGGTTTTGTACCGGGCAAGTAAAAGCAGCAGCAATTAAAGGGACATGATGTTTGTGCTGAGGTGGAAAAGTCTCTTTTTCAAAAATTTATGCTACACGTTCTCCCAGCATAAATATCTCCAGATGAAGTTTGTTGTACTTTGTTTTATTGGTTGTATTCATTTTCAATGGGTTTGCCCGCACTGTGATCTGTAATCTTACAGAGATGGTTACATCCCTGCAGCATATGCTGGAATCTCTTTCCAAAAGCTTGGATCTGCTGAAACTGACCTGTATTGTGGAAATTTCAACTTTGATAGTTCCTTGGAGTGAGCATGTGGGACCTGTGGCTATAATGCACCTCCAGCTGAAGGGCAGAGCAGTGCTTCCTGATGAGAAATTTCCACTGTGTCTGCACTGGAAAAGCCTGTGCATATGTCATCATGTGCTATGAATTAATTCCCATGCTCCTGACAGAATAGAAACCTTGTTCTGGAGTTTCAATTTTTTAGGTAGTAGAAATAGAAAGAATTTTTCTTTTTTGGAGAGAATTGTTTCAGTAAGTCCTACAACAAGGCAAGATTATTTATGGGTGTGTTTTGGGTTTTTTTCTCCCATCAAAAATGAATCACACAGTTTAGGAATTTCTCGATTTTACCAAAATAAGATCAGAATTAGAACAAGTCAAGAATGTGTTAAATTTGTTCTGTAGCCATGCTCTAGCTGTTACAGATCACAGGGGCATAGAATTGTGGTAGGAGAGTTGTCAGTAAACAGGAAAATTAATGTTACTCTTATACATACTTCAAACAAAATACCAGCTTTTGTCAGAGGCTTCACAAAAATCACATAAGCCTGCTATGAGGCAAATTTTAATGCTGCAGAAGCAAAGAAGCAGATATGCTCAGATTTAGAAATGGATGAAGAGAAAAAGAATTAGAGGGCAAACTGTTGTTCTTGTAAATAGACAGGAAGTGACATACTATGAAGTATGATAGTGTTCCAGCTTATTCTGAGATACAGCTCTGAGGAAAAAGCTGGTAATGTAACTCAAGAAAGAAATTTGAATTTATTGAGGTTGTCTCTCAGAGACAATTTTCAGATGACCTGAAGGTTTATTTGTGGCACCTTTTCTTTCCAGTGCTATAGCTCAGCTGTTACCCTTTTTAACTGATTAGAGTGGTCGGTGAGATGGGAGCTGTTAGAGGGGAAGCATGGGAGAATAACCTGGAAGGAATGACTGCCCAAAGCTGTACCTGGGTGTACCAGAGGTCAGGACAGTTGCACAAAAGCATAGCTGCAGAGGTTTGGGAAGAGGTGAAAGTGGCAGAGTAATTTGCAGGGATGGTATTTTTTTTATAATTTCAGCAAAATTTACAAATCTCTTGACAGATGGAATTAGAGCTGTAGTACTCATTCAGTGTTTGGTGGTAACTTGTTAGATCTGGATGGAAAATCCTCCTTGCTTTGATAATTCTTTTTTTTTTTTTTTTTTTTTTCCATCCCAATTTTCAGTCTTCCTTCTTCTGGCTTTGCTATTACAGAGTGTGTAAGCTTTTTTCCACCCTCATTGCCACTGCCGAGTTGGAAGGAACTGACTCCTCCAGTTTGTTCAGCCAGCTGTGCTCATAAAGGACTTTGCTTCTAGCCCAGATGCCGAGGAAGGCAGTTCTGTTCATGGGTCAGCTCCCTCAGCACAGTAGTCTAGAGGGTGACATGTCCTTGGTAACTCCTTTGGTACCTCATGCTTGAGTTCCCTCATTTCCAGGGGCTTGGCTGTACAACGTGTGCAGAGAGAGGGCAGGGGCATCTCACACCTGTGCTCTCCTTAGCACTCCTGCTGCATCTGCGTTGAGGTTACTCAGTGGAAACTCTAAAGCGGGATCTGGATCAGCTGAGGCTGGTCCCTCTGGAGAAAGCAGGATCCCAGGGTGTGTCAAAGCCATGCAAGCACTGAATAGCCTGTCTTCTTGTTGTTCTGCTCTTTCTTGTATCAGTTGCAAGACTTAGCTCATCGGTTCTCCCAGGAGCTAAGGGAACTTCCCAAGGATAATATAAAGGATGGCATCTGAAAAAGGTTCCAACTATTTTGAGGCTCAACTTAATTGCTCATGATATTAGAGACAACAAATGTCCTGCTTTGCTCTAGTGTTCACAGAAGTGCATTTCTCTTTCTCTTTTTCAGGCCTTTAAAGCCTTAGTGTTGTATAAACCATGTGTCTACCAAATCAAATTATTAATAGCTCATTTTTATCATGGCTTGATAGCACAATACAGGGAAATGTGGGATGCCTCGGGTGAACAAGGTTTCTTACTGCACCTGTGCATTTCACTTTCCTTCCCCTTTCCTAGCACCTGCAGCTTTCTATTCCATAGTTTGTACTTGTTCCATTCTGAATAGAGGCTCATATTCAGGAGCTTGCTGTTCAGCATGGCTTTCCAGGAGAAATGTGAACGTGATGAGCATCCCTGACCTTTTTGTCCTTAGCCATAAAAACCTTTCCATTGTATGCAGCTGCATGTACAGCAGGTGGGTGTTTGCCTTCTTGAAACGTGTTAGGGATTAACCTTTTGCAAAAAGCAAATTGCAGACAGTGAAAGCTGCCTGCTAGTGCAGCCTCTCATCTCTCTCCTTCTTGAGGCAGACGTTTGCCCCTGGCTTGGGACTCTGTTTTTTGGCAAATAAAAGCATCTGTCTTGCCCCACTGAAAGGAGAACTTTAATGAGGTTCTTGGAGACCTTCTGCCCTCTTCCTTGAAAGGTAAATTTACTCAGGGATGAAGACTATTTTGGAAGAGCGGGAGCACAAAAGTGCTTTGTCACAAAAATGGAGAAAGCAGCCTGGTGGCTATGTTAAAATGTCTGTGCCTTTAATTAATATTGACTGAGTCTGCTCAGGAGAGAATGCTTATATTATGTGCTGTGGCTGAGGGGATGTTGAAATACAAGCAGGAATTATCAGGCAGGTTTCTGTCAGGGCTGTCATCACTGTTGTGTTTCTCTTTGGCTTTTAAATCCTTTCCCTGTTCGTTAAAAGAGCAATTCACAGTACACCTTTCCTGGTGGAAGCTTGTTTTACAGTCTGGGGATGTAGCTTTCCATTCCCAGGTGAAGAACTTTGGAAAAATGCAAGAGATGGATGATTGCAAGAATAACAAAGTGTAAATTACTCGAAAATAAACATTTTGCAGTATGTTAAATGCTGTCTGTGGGCTAGGACACAGTCTCCCTTTAGTGCAGAGGTATGGAAGCATTTCTGAGAAAAACGGGACTGGGTTCCTTTGGGGGAATGGTTGGAAGAGAGGGAGAGGAGAAGTGAGACCAGTAGAAGCTGTAAACTGCCCACAGGTGCCTTGGGCAGGCAAGTGCAGATAATGGGGCAAAGCAGAGCGAAGGGGTGCATGCTACAGGTCACCTGCATTAGTTTTGGGGGTCAGATCTGAATGCCAGAATTGAAGGCCCAGGTTTTGCAATTTTGGCTCCTGTGGCTGCAGGTGACCTCCAAAGAAATTCCCCCCCCAAACAAACAGCATGGTAGTAACTGGCCCCTGGAGCTCAGCTATCAAAAGGCGCCAATTTGGGATATTAAATGGTATTTGTGATTATTTCCACCTCAGCGATTATGACTTTGTTTTTAGCTTGACTATTAAGTGTACATTGAGTTCAAAGCTGGGACAGCAGAAACATTTGTTTGCATTATGAACAGAAAGATCATTTGCAAACATTGAGGATTCAGATCAGCTTTCATGCTGGCAGGTACTTGCTTGACCCAGGTCATGAACTGGGCAGCGTTTCATGGGCTTCAGCCCAGACTAGCCCAGCTGGTCCAGGGAGTCAGGTTCCATCTCTTTTCTTGCTGCTGGGTTCCTTCTGCTAAACCAGATAACACAAACACAGCAACAGGCCAGAGAAATTGCTGCTGCTCTTTATGCCTTGCATTTAATTCCCCATATAATGTATTTAATTGCCCATCTTAATGGTTTGTTACTAGAATTACAAAATGTCATCTTGCTTATAAAATAAGCAAAATGCCACAGTCGTGCAGCTAGGTCCCACATAATGTGTTGGCATGGTATCAGAACAATTTGGTAGCCATCAGTGTGCCTGTGGACAAGGTATCAGTGTGATAATGAATGTTTAGTGCTTACACTCGTTTTATTCCAGTCAATAAAACAGGTGTAGCTGGAGAAAAGAGAGGAAGTGAAGAACGGAACAGGGGTGGCTGGGAGTCAGTGCTTACGGAGGTGCACTCAAGCTCTGTGGGTGCTGCCTGCAGCCAGAGAGAGCTTTGGGCATTGCCCTGACCACACAACACCAGATGAAGTATTTTGTGTTGCCCAGGGCTTGAGTGCTCTAGTAAAAGAGGGCTGGAACACTTGTCTGATATTCTTGGTTAACTAAAGCCATACATGAAGTGCATTTGAATTTGCCAAATGGGTCAGGTAAAAAAATATGCGTAGATCTTGTGTAATGTTTTCAACAATGTTAAATGTTTTTCTTTTGAAAAACATATTGCTTCTAACATTATCAAGATTCCTATTAAAATATGGCATTAAACGAACAAAATACTTTTAATATTGCATTATAGTGTATTTTTACAGCTCTGAAATGAGCATTTGCAGTTTTGTTTTACCAAGGAAGCCAAAAAGCTTGTCATTTTCAGTCAGTGAAAGGACTGTTTGGCTTTCTTTGGCCAGCACTCCACAAACTCACTTATTCACGTAGCTGTAAATACCTTAATATTTTCCTATCTACACAGTTTGATTTATAACAGCAGCAGCTAAAGAAAATAACTGCTTTCCCAGTCTACAGTAAACTGCTGAAAAATACTCTCACATATGTGTCTTTTCTTAACTGAGTTATACACATGACAGAAAAAAAACCTCATTATATGAAGACATGTGTTGTCTTTGGGCCACAGCTTGTGATGGATATACAAATAAAAATATTTATGTGGGTAATCAAAGATATTTGTTGAGGGAGGTTTTCATATCCAACAGCAAAGAGGGCTGAGATGTCCCTCAGAGTGCCCAGTGAGAGAGCAAACTGAGCCCCCTCCTTGGTGTGGGGTAAGTTAAAGAAATACTGGCTTCACATTCTCAACCTCTTCCTCAATTAAGAACAGGTTCAGTTAGAAGCAGATCTGATTTTGTAGCTGCCTGAACCATGTTTTCCTTCTCCCTTCATCTCATTGACCAGCAAATGTGTGTGTGTGTGAGGGACACAGAGCTTGATGGCCACTCCGTAAGTCTCCCCTTATATTGCTTTCCTGGGCAGGGTGTTGGAGGAGTCCCAGTGGCCGTGGTTGCCCTTCTACCTCACAGCCTCATTCAGGGAACCTGTTGCTCTTTGTTGGCTGGACTGCCAGTGCATTTCAAAAAATTAAAAACATAATACTCTTCTGTGTTACAGGTCACATCTTCCTGTGGAGGGTTAATTCATAGATCCTGAGGCAGACTGTTGATACCGGGCTGGAGAGAGGATAGGGGAAAGGCATGTTGGTGCTGCTAAATGTAATCAATAGAGCAGAGGGCTTTGCTTGGGACAGAGCCATTTGTCTTCTTTTCTTTCATATTTTTCTTAGGTAAGCAGAGGTTTGTTTCCTGACTCTTCTTCTGAGATAGCAGTTGGTAGTTTAATGAAAATGAAGCAGCAGTGTTTCAAGGACAACTGAGATCTGATGTATTCTTTTAATCTTTGCAGCCCTAGAGGGGAATGAACCTAGGTGGGTGTAAGGCATTGTGGTCACGCAGAGGCTTCTGTCACTGAGGCAGAGCTGTGGCTCCTTCTGGTGCATCTTGTCCTGTTGTTCCAAGAGAGCCAGGCCCAGTGGCACCTGCTGAGGCTATTAGCTGGTTAAGCCCTGGCTCTGATTTCATCTTTGTGGGGTCATTAGCAGCTTGGCATCTGCTAGCAGCTAGTGTCTTCACCTTTTCATAATGGGCTTTTGTTATCATTAGTTACAAAGGCCTCTTGTAAAGGGGAGCTCTAATGTGCATTACAAAAAATAGCTGTGTGCCAGAGCTGTGCAGAGGTAGTTGTCAGTCTGGTGTTCTCTTCCCTGTGTGATCACAACATTTGGCTTTCAAATTAATGTTATGTGAAAAGTAGTATGGACTCAAGGCACAAAGTCCTGATTCATGTCTCAGCTCTACCAAAGTGTTTCTGTGGAAGGGGCTCAGGTGCTGCTTTCTGGTGCAGGGCAGTCACTAATGAAAATGCTTCACTCGGGTAGTTTCTGCATTTCTGTTCTCTCTGATTTCATCTGCCTCCATGCTCTGTTCTTGTCTGGGTTGCTATGGCTGTGCCAGCATGAGGCTGGCTCCCCTGCAAGGAATCATGAAAAGAAGTGGCTGCCTTTCTGCTCTCTTATCAAAATATACCAGGGGTGCTCAGCAACCTGGAAGGCCTGTGTTTGTTAATAATCCATGTCTGCAGCAGCCAGTTGTTCAGCACTTTGCCATGCCTTTTCACTGTGCTAGTTGTGATGGTTGCTAATGCCTTTTGCAGGTGCTGAGAATAGAGCAGAGCTGCTGTTGTCCAGCAACCCTTCAGAAGTAATCCCTGAGTGAGGCAACCTTGGCTGTTTAACTTGTTTTCAGGGTCTCTATTTAGGAAGGATGTCTCCAGTGAAACAGCAGTGCTGGTGGCAGGCAGAAGGCTGCCTGGGTCACTTGTGACTGCAGTATTTCCTTGGGATATCACCAACAACACAAGGTGCTATTAAAGCTGCTGCGTTTATGGAGAGAGGGGAACATCTGTTTCCATAGCTGCCATAGCAGCTATCTGCCTTAAGAATGGCTTCCTAATACAGTTGAGGTATTTAATGTGTACCATAAGGGTTAAATTCAGTACAAAACAATCAGTTTAAGAGCCCACATGGTTTGGCCTTGTGCTAAACCATGAGCATAACTAGAATAAAGCCTTTAGGGCCAGCAGTCCTCAGCCAAGCATCTCCACACCCATCACATCAGCAGTAGGTAGGTGTGTCATGTTCAGAATTGCCTTCTGTAAGCTGAACTCAGAGGGAAGCAGAAATGGGGATGAGGAAGCCAAGACAGACTGGTTTGTGGTTTGCACATTTTTCTGCTGCAGGGATAAGAGAAGATGTACTCAGAGAAATGAGGCTGGAGCTACAAATGCAAGCCACGGCATGGTTAAATTCTTGAACTGATTTTTTTTGTTGTTTTTCAACTCTGTCATATATGATTGATCTCTAATTTCTGACTACTGGGAGAAGGAATTTCAGTGTCAACTTTGTTTTCATTCTCCTCTTGCCACTTAGCATGGAAAATGGTAAAATGTCATTTGTTTGTATAAATATTATACATACTCATTTTTCATTTGTGTTGTCTTAAATCAAAATTGCTTGGGACTGTAATAGCCTCATTTTACCGAGGCACTTTTATGAATCTGTAATGAGAGGCTAAATGAACAGAGAAGAGGGAAATAGGAGTTTTGTCCAATTCTTGCACATAATACAAGTTCAGGGCCATAAATCCCAGTGGTGCTTCATTGCCTTTGGAGTCCAAGGGCCGCACGTAGTGCAGGGTGTCATTCTGACTAAAATCCTCCTCAAATTAGAAACATAATCTGTAGCTGACTAATGGGATGGAGTTCTCCTTCCTTTGTGTGCCAGCTTTGGGCTGAGCACCATGAGCACTGTCTCCTGTTAGCCCTCGTTGTCATGAACAGGACCAAACCCTGTACATGCACATATTTATAGGCCAGTTGCTTTCTTCCCCAGTTTTTGTGCTGTAATCAAAGTAGGTTTTGGAGACTAATCTGCAATCTTTACGGCTGAACCTTTTTATCATGCTTTAAAGCACCTGATAGAAATTGCAGCTGCCAGTTAATGTTTGTCTTCAGTATCTTGAACACAGAAGCACTCTTCTCCTTCGTTCCTCTACCATTAATTTTAGCTTTGCAGGTAAAATGTGTGGTATACAGCTCCTGTGAATAGTGCCAAGGAAGAGTAGGCGCACATGGCCTATGCACTGTCCTGTGCTGGTCAACAGCAGATAGACTGCTTTGCCACCATGGCCACTGGGTGACCTGGAACCCGTGCCTCTGTAGCCTGTCCACTCCAGCTTTGCACAGACAACTTCTTGCAAGTTTGGGCTGGGAGCTGTGAGATGAGGTACATTATTACATTTGCAGCCCCAGGCGGTCAGTCTTCGCTTTCTTGATCTCACAATTTACTAACTGTGTGTTTTTCTCAAATATATCAAGAGTAAAGTAAATTTGTAATTCCATCTTTTTTTTCTTTAGCAATTATACTGCTGTATGCTCAAGGTTATATGTTACCAAGTTGAATTACAGACACAGTGGGTTGAGTTGGAAGTATCACTGTCAGTAGATACTGCAGTTACTGTGCAGTAATAACATACCTGTCGCATCAAGATGTAGGGAACTATAACAGCATGGTTTAAAGCCTTTTTCATTGTGCTCCTTCTACCAGAGCTTGGTGTGACAATTACATGAATCAAAACTGAAGCAAAAGTGTCTAATGATGTAAAACCTGGCAGACAACTATACTCCAGCTTGAAATGCCATCTTGGTGTGTTTTAACATGTGCTTTACATGAACTGAAAGACTGGGACAATATCTGAAAGAATGAGTTCTGAATGAGCAGAAGAGGGAAGCTCCTTTTTAATAAATGATAGACAGAAATCTGCTTTATTCCCTTCAGAGATTTGGATGTTAGTGTTGTCTTCATAGCTGGATCCTTGCTGCCCTCTAGGAATTTTTAATGAAATATTGTCAGCAGTACCCTCATACCTGTATTGCAGGCTAGGGATTCCTTCATTAGTGTTCAGTAATAAAGCTGTTGAAAATACTTCAGATTTCTATGGGGACTGCTGAATTATCATATTTTTGTAAGATCATCAAGAGTTCTGCAGGGCCTCTCCATTATTGCAGTGTCCATCAATGCACAAAGTAAGGAGAAAGTGATAAATCAGATTTTATTAATTAATAGTTAAATCAGATTTTTCATGCATAGAGCAGCATTCAGTTGCAGATTTCCAGTAAAGAGATGATGTGCGGCAAATCTAATAGAAATGTAATTTCTATTGTTAGAAAAGTGTTCTGCCCTAACTACCCTAGATATTTGGCATGGTATAGCATCGGACATAATGGCTCCATATGTTATAATGAGATCTAGAGTCAAAGCAAAACCCCAACTGGAAAGGAAGTTTAATTGCAAACTGGCATTTTGTAGCTCTTACAGTTAAGGTCAGTACTGATGCCTCATCATCCTTCTTCCTGTTGTAGGAGAGAAAAAGTGGTGTGACAACATTGTGTGGGATCCGGCCCCTGTTATGAAAATAGTGGATTAAGTAATTGTCTGTGGTTAATGAATGCAGCTTGGTTAGCTGGGATTAGTCCAGAGAGAAGTGCAAATGAAAATGCCTACCCTGAGTATCCTGGAAGGTCCTTTTTAAAAAATTACAAATTTCAGTTTAAATTAAGAAATATGTTGGAATACATTTCAGGGATAGATACTCAACCAGTTATTTAAGAAAATACTGTAATTAATACTTCAGAAGTGGAAGAAACTCCACCAGGGTCGATGTGAGTTTTAGAGGTGCAGAGCATCAAATACAAGTCTCGAGTATCCTGAATTCCCTGCACAGAAATGGCACATGGATTGCAGAGCACAGCCTGGCTGCTGGCAAGGCCCTTTCTACCCTTACAGCCTGAGACGGGGGGGGATCACAGGGTAGATTTTTTGTGGTGTGGGGGTGAGGGCTGGATCAGTTGCCTGGCCTCCAGCCCTGGTTTCCCAGGACTCATGCACTGAAATAAGCTCAGTGGTACACAGGTGCTTCTCAGCAGCAGGAGGATTTTCTGGAGCAGGTCCTGACACAGTGTGCACCTTGACACAGTATGCACGTTGAGTGGAACTGCAAGAGCTGGCTGCAGTCTTCCTCATAGTTAAATACATTTTTACAGGTGATTAAAAACCAAAAATCTGTTCATCTTTTATGAAGGCCAAATGAGAGACTCCAGTGTTTTCCATAAAATTGAAAATGAAGGCTGTTTTGAGTAATGTTTTTTTGTTCTAGTATATTCAGTTGTGTGTTCTTTCATGACATGTTTACCATTGATATTAGTAGTTGTTTGAGAAATAAACAAGAGTGAGATTTACATTTTTATCACAAGTTAAAAATCAGCCTGTGAAAGCCTACTGTGAATATGTTTGGACAAATTTGACCTTATTGTTGTTCTCACTGGAAATACCCCAAACTTGCACTTAATATTGGGGTTAGAATTGGCTGGTTGCTTCTTGTGTAGTCCCATAATTCATCTGTCATCCTGTGCAATACAGAAAAAGTCTTGATGCAGTAACACTTTTCTATTTATATGTTCTAATCAATGAAACACTGATGTCTGAGGTGAAATAAGCAGCTTAAAGTCAAGGCTGCTGGAAGCTAATACAAATCCCTGTAGTGAAATTAGGGATTTAATTTGCTATAGACTGATTTACAGGAGGGAAAATACTATCACCTACCCAGAACTGGTAAGACACCTAATGAATTTATGCTTATTGCTGCTAATGGATGTCCTAAAACCTGTTTGTCTTGCATCTGGCTCCTGCAGTCTAGCACATGAGATTGTTAAAGAGGAAATTTATTTGTTCAGGAGCAGACTAATCCCCAGCACGTCTTTGAGCAGCTGGGAAAAGTTTTTGTCAGTCTCAAATCGACGAGAAGCACCCTGGGCAACCTCTGTGAGCAGAGCATGGTGGTGTTGGGACTGGGTCACGGGGTCACCGCAGCCACTGACCCTGTGGCTGTGGTGAGGTCTGTGCCCCACTGGTTATCGCTGTCATTTTTGTGTAATACTCTGGGATTTCCGTCCCCAATTCCCCATGTTGCAGTGTAGCATCACTGCAGTCTCTCGTTCCTGGGGGTATGGATAGATTTGGGTGAATGTCTGTCTCTTTACTTTTTTAAACTATCCCCACGTTATTTCACACAGCTCAGTGGTTGTCTAGCACAGGTTCTCTGTGCCCAGTTTTTTGTTCACAGACTTTATAAGCATCACTTGGGATGTGCCCTTCCTCTGCCTTTGAGGCTGTGGATGCTGCTACCAGGTCTCTCACCCCTGATTGGTGATTTTGGAAACCTCGGTGGCTCCTTTGCTCTGCCACTGCTGTGCTTTCAGGGGGAGTGCAAGGACCTGGGTCTGGTTAAGGACACAGAAACAAGTGTCAGTCCACTGCTGCTGGGCACGTGCAGCCTGCTGGAGTCCTCAAGTCTGTCCTTCAGGAAGCACTGGGGTCTAAATGCCATTTATTCCTAGTGCATAAGGATCCAGATGCTTATCTTCCTGTGCACCTACCTGAGGCTTTTGTTCTGGAGGAAGAAGTTAATGCTGCTCCTGATAAGCATGGCTCCCTCCTGTTGTGTGGCCGGTGCACCCCAGCAGCCAGGGGCAGGGGGGGGTCGGGAGCTGTGTTGATTCCCTAGCCCAGCTTTCCTGTTGGAACTGGATCCTGAAGCTAGGAATGGAATGGAGGTTCCCACTTAACAGCTTGAAGCTTGTAATGCCTCCACTGCTACCCACTCAGGGAGACATGGAAAACTGCTGAGTTGGCTCTTTGCACAATTTGCCATTAATTTTAGAAGTCTGTAATTTCATTAATTCTCCCATGGAGGAGTTATGTTTTGGATTTACTTGGAATTTCTGTTGTTGAGACTTATTGTTTGTATTTTATGGATCAAATAATTGTTCACTTTAAATTTCAAGCACAGACTGCATATGGTGTGTTTACAGTATTTTCAGCAGAGGATTTAGGCTAACAGCTCCATGACCACATGCAGTGTGCAGTTCTTTCAGAAAACAGCATTTTTATATCAATAACCACCATATGTGCCATGAAAACTGGTGTGTCAGTAAATTTCTGTTCTTGTGGTAGGCCAGTGAAAAGTCTGCTTACTTGATAGGCATAAATTCTGCTTGACTCTCTCCCTATAACCTCACCACTCATGGAGATTACTTTGATCAGCAGTTGAAGTAGCTCCTTGTTCTCCTAAGTTATCACAAACAATGAAATATTCACAGACCTTTTCATTAAATATCTCTGATTTTCTTGGACCATTTGCAGATAGCATGGTAGAAAAAGTATTGAAATTGTGTGTAGTAAAGGCTGTATTGCACATCTGTATAGCCACCTTTTTTTTCCAGTGCACTGAACTTCTGGTATGACCATGGGGAATGCTGCACTGCCTGCAGCAGTGTGTACATGCAGGTATAGAAAAGACAACATATATCTTGGGTAAATCTGCAAGACTGTCATCACCAGGTGGACCAGATAGCAATGCACTTATTCATCACACTGTAATCTGAAATTTTATTGAGGTAATTTTCTGTGTTTTGATGAGTCTTTCGTAAATTTCTAATGCAATGAAGCTTCTGGGTCCTGGCATCCACAAATGAGCAAGTAAATTACAGGTTTCCAAAACCTGGCTGTGACACTTGTCTATTTCTCCAGCATGTCTTCCGAAAACAGCTCTCTGAACATTTTTTTGCTTTATGGAGTTCATGGTCAGGCCACGTTTAAATAAGTAACATAACTGTTAATTTATGTTTAAATTAGCATTTCAGGGGCTAAAGACAGAGGAAGTGGGTTTGACTATAGAAAACAGGTTTGCTTATTTTTTTAAAAAAAGTGTCTCTACACTTATCCAGGTGGGAAAATACAAGGTTTTCTTTTAGAACTTGAGCATTCTCCATCCCTTCCCTGAATACAGCCTGGGAACAATTTCAGTGCGGTTTGTCCTCAGAGAGGATTTGCTTTTTTAAGTGGTTGGCTTCTGCAAATCCCACAGTCTCCCTCAACTTGCTCCTTTCTACAATAAAGGTTTTGTCTTACACCAGATACTATATGCACTGGGATAACTTCTTTGGATAGATTTAATTCCTTTAAAAAACCCCCAAATGCATGCGCACCAACAAAATACACAGCAAAGATGTTTTTAGATGACAGCTACATTTCAGTTCCCAGATGTAACCATAACCCCAAACTGAAGTTCCTCATTTCACTCAGCTGAAGTGCTTAACTTCACCCTGTTACTGCCGAGAATGTTTGACCACTATAGTTTGTGATGCAAATGACACCGACCTGGCAGTTTCTTTTTAGCCCTGTATACTGGGGTAGGATTAGCATTTTATCCCAAGTGTAATCTGCAAACATAACTCTCTCAATGGAATTGCGTATTGCTAGTCCAAGCACCGGTTTTTCCTTCCACCAAGATTCCTGCACCTCCATACACACAGCAGAAACTTTGTTTTCCCCTTGAGAAATAGCTTCAGCCATTCTGTCCTTGCTTATAATTGTCCAAAGAATAACTGTGTTTAGGGCTAACAGTTCCCATAAAAATAATAATGACACTGAATTCTAAGGCTGGAATGGCAAGTGACCCTAGTGATAGGATAGCATGCAGGCAGCTGATTTGAGGATACAGCGAACTGCCTTTCATTAATTTACTCTTGTGAATTTACTGTCAGATTGTTTTTCTGTGTGCAGGCAAGATTTTCCTGTGTGCAGTGAAGGCACTTCTGTCTCGCCATGTTAAGTGTCCTTCCAACTAATCAGATACCCATGCTGGGAATGAGATAAGATGTGATTTTGTTTTGACTCCCTCCAAGGTCAGAGCTGTTGTTTGCACGGCTTCAAGCAGATTTGGTAGGCTGCTGATATCCGTGTCTGTCTTCTTTTGATGATAAGCTTCCTTTGTCCCTTGGAGGGAGGGGAGGAACGGAGAGGCCAACTGCAAAGAAGCATGTGTTTTGCAAAGCACTACAGGTGAATTCTATGGATATCAGAGCAGAAAGCTGTGGAGCTGCCTGGAAGGTTGCTTGTGACCTAAGCTGCAGGCAGCACACGGTAGTAGTGCTTTTTGAGCAGTGTTTCCCTGTTCCCACATGTAAAACAGCCAGAGTCTCTGTGAGAACTACACATCCAGATTGGACATGAGCAAGGGCCAAGGTATGCAGAGCTTCCTGTGGTGTTCTGGAGTTGTGGTAAGCCATGCTGTGATGATGATGGGGGAAGTGATGGGAGCAGCCCATCCTGTGGACAGAGCCAAGTTCAGCTGGGGACCCTGGCAAGTGACAACAGGCAGTCTGTTCCATGGCTGAGCTAGCACAGGTGACATGTGTCTGTGTCTTCTGCAGTAGTGTGGGCAGCAGTAAAAGGGCTCTCTTGGCACATACCAGTACACATTAGCTGAGCTGAGTGAGTACAGCCTGCTCTAGGATGGCTCTGGAGTGCTCTGCAGAAATGTTGTGGTGTGACTTCTTTCTCAGTGCCTTTAGAGAGAGGCCACATGCATTAAAGTCAGCTGAGAATTACCATCTCTGAAGGTGTGGGGCTGGCTCTTCCTGAAGCAGTCTCTCAGGGATGTCTACATCAGTCGCCAGCCTCTGACACATCTCGTTTGGTGCCCAGCTGGGGATTTTTCCCAGCTGTGTGCTTAAATACTAATGGGAACTCAAGTGGTTCCTTTGCCATCTCTGAGAACAGACAGGCTGTCTGGGAGGTTCAGTTTTGTTTGGTAGTGTCCCAGAGAAATTCAGTTTGCTTTGTAAACAAACTCTTGTCCAGGGGTTTTACTGAGGCAGTGTGCAGCTGCTTCCATAGGCTAGAAGCCTTGTTTTAAAGCTTAGCAAAAGCAAATAAATGTACGTGTTGGTCAGACAAGCTTGTGTTGCAGCTGTCCCACACCAGCAGAGAGCGAGCTGGAATATTTTGTGCAGGCTTGTATGTATACTGAATTTGCTGATTAAGTGGAGCTTCTTGAGGCTGATGTGACCATATCACATTGGGATGTGCAGTGGCAGCGTGCCGGTGTGTAGGTGATAGCATTGCATCACCTTTTACAGTGAGGGTGGCACAGTTACCTGATGAGCAGATCTCTTCCTGTGCTGGTGTGATTTATGGAGCTGTAAGGGAGGTTTTCTGTGCTGCTGTCAGGAGGATATTGATTGCTGGAAGGAGATATTCCTCTCCAGTTTCAGTATGGTGTACTCTCTCATCTCTCTCCTGATGCGGTATGAAGGAGCTGTGTGCATCTTTTGGTCCTTCCATGAAATGTGGGGTTTTGTCATGTCATGGGAGGGTGAATGGAGCTATTCCACATGTGCTACAGTTGGATTGTTAGATTTCAACATGCTTCTTTCAGCCTGGGAAAAATAATAAATACAGTAGCAAAGTTATAAGAAGGGTATATTGCAAATACTTGCGTTTGTAGGGTACCTGAGGTAAATGGAAGAAAGCCTATTTATTGTTGGCTGGCTGTTCACATATGTGTGTCTGGAGCATTGATCCAGAATCATCCTGGAGTGGTTGGAGAATCCCAGGTGCTTTAGGTGTCTAAACCCTGAACAGATAGTGTCTAAGTCCTGCTGTTACCCACTCCTCCCTTGGCATTTCCAGATGCATGTCCTTGTCCAGTAAAGCCTCCTTGGAGCTGAAACTTGCATCTATCTTATCCCGTTCCCAGAGGTCACTCCTGAGATCCTATCTTAGCACAAACATAGTCTTTGTGGCCTCTCTTGTCAGGTAATAACCTTGCATTTTATGAGTTACTTTTTCAGGCCTTTGAGGTCAGGAGAATTAAAAAAAAAAAAAAGGTGGCTATACCTTGTATGGAAAGAAGGCCTCTCTTCTGTCTTCTAAATGTGGAAGTATCATTCCCCATTTTAGCTAAGAGTTACATTTTTCATGAGGCTTTAGGCTTCAGGACCATCATGTATTAGGAGACCTTTCCTTATTTATTGCAGTCTTTGCTTTGGAAGCCTTCAGTTTTGATGTCTGGATGGGTGTGTCAGGATTTCACCCCACAAACAGGGATCCGTTCCTACCCACCCATGCATGTGCAGATAAACACCTTCATTTCATTGCCGCATACTGGAGCAGAGCTGTTGGACATGATACCGGCATCCTGCTGAGAAGCAGTTACTGAAAGAATTAACCTTTCAATGACCCAGCCTCTGTGGCAACAGATCTCTCTCCCAGACCTAGGAGTGTGGTGTATATTTTAGTACAGTCATGGAAGTTGCCCTAGAAGGTCAAGAGCAGAGATCTGTGAGCTTAGTTACATGGCTAAGCAAAATCTATTTTAGGGAGAAAAGCTATTAAACTGCAGAAATCTTATTAGCAGTCCTAAATGGTAGACTTTGCCATTAGTTTTTTGTATTGCAATCTTGGTGTGTTTGAGTTCTTCAGATTTATTTGAGGCATTCTACTGAGAATTGTGTGTACGTGGTATGAATGCATAGTGACATTTAGTTTAATAAATTGATTCATTACCTCTAGATTTGTTTACCGCTCTAATTGTATCATTGTGTTTCCACTATCGTTTTGAATTAACTTACACTGTCCCCTCAGATTGTGCTGCCATTTTCATTTTCTCTTCCATGGGATGTTGTCTCCTTTATAATTATTTTATCAGCATTTAAATAGTGTTTTATGCCAGAATAATAAACAGAGTAAGGCAGAAGCATTTGTCACCATTTGGAGTATCTGAAGGTCAGGAAAATGACACAACTTTGCTGAGATTCCTGAGCAAATAAGTAGCAAAGAGCTCTGTGACTGCGGAAAACCCGTTTTGGTCTTCTGTCCTGTGCCTGGTTATTGGAATATTCACATGGCAGTTCAGGCCTACACAGCACAACTACCACATCAACTGAGTACTGGGAAGAAGGACAGCCTGGTCACTGGGGCACAGGACTGAATCTGTGAGCCTTTGGGACTGTGTTAATCCATTTGTTGATCTGTCAGCGTCCTGCCAGCTGGAACAGAAGTTATTTCTGTAAGTAGTCCAGGCCCCTGAGAAGGAAGGCTCATGGATTACTGCTGCCAGACGCCTTTCATGGCACTGGTAGTTAATCCTTCATTAGAGGAGAAATCATCATGTTCTTTAATGTAAATGGAGTTTATTTACTCTGTGCATATCAGTTAGAGAACAGATGAATCTGAGTGTCAAAAGGGCCATTACCCCACTCAGTCTCTATCCGAGGGCTGAAACCTAATTCACTGGGAGTGATTCTGCATGAGAAGTGAGTCTAGTCAGAGGCTGCAGAGAGGGAAATCGTGGCAGAAAATGCACTCCCCTGCCACAGCAGACTCAGGCAAGAGCTCCATCCTACAACAGGTGAGTGCAGCATTTCTCAGAGCCTGAGTAGCCTGAATACAGGAATGACTTTTCCCAAAGTGTTCTCCCTGAAGTGCCACATGGGTGTGCACAGGTGAGGCTTTGCTTGGCTCACTCAGGTGTGGCTTAGCAGCCTGGCCACAGCCAGCACAACTCTCATTACAGCCTGGTTCTTGTATTATGGACCCTGTTTCCCAGGTGGGGATTTTTAACCTGGTCTGAGTTACTTCTTCCCTTAGTCATGTTACTTCTTTCTCCACCTGTGGGTACTGTAGCAGCTCCAAGTGGAGAAATGTGACTTTTTTTCTTTTTTAGCAGGGTGTCCTTTGGCCGCTCACCTCGGTTTTGCCATTAGTTTCAAACAATGCTTTTCTGCTCAAAGCAATACCCAACTACTGAGCTTCCAAGCATAAGTTTCTCTTTTCAGTGTAGTCGCAGAGTAATTTGCAATGCTGGGCATGGACTGGTGTTGTATTTAATATGTAAGGAACATGATGAGATTAACTGGATGTGACCATCTGCTGATCTGCAAAAATTAAATTGTAGTAAGTTTTAGTCTCTTTTCCTGTTTAATTAGGCATAATCAACTTGAGTTTTTCTTTTTGTAATATTGTATTTCAGAATAAAAGGTTCTCCTGTGAGTTTTGTGCTTTTAACTTCAAAATGTAGTATGTGGGATGGAAGTGTTTTCCTGTTCAGCTTATGATCAATAAGTGTTTTTACAGTAGAATAATCACAGGAGGCAACACAGAACAGAGTTCCAGGGAATTTGCTTAAATGCTTGAACATTCAAAGTGACTTTGTATCCAATTTACTTTCTTGACAGTTTGGAAAGTGACGGGGGACTATGTTTGCAAAGGATCACAGAGATGTTTTGAAGAGGAATTCTTTGAAAGGAAGTGAAATTTGCAACCATCACATGGTTTGGTCTCATCTAAGTATCCTCTTTCAAGTATTTTCCTTTGCTCTCCTTCATTTTTCATTTTGAAAAGCTAAGCAGATGCTGGTACCTAGAAAAGCACTTCTGCATCCCCCAGCACTGGCTGAGCAGCCCTTCAGGGAAGGTTTGATGAGACTGGTTGCATTCCATGTCTATGTAGAAACAAGGAGACTCCCAGTCCACAGCCATTCCCACAGGATGTTCCAAGGCTAATGTATGCCAGCTGTTGCCTTTGGGCAAGGTGGAATTAGAACTGGAGTTTAGGTCTGTGTGAATGCATAAAACAGCAGCAAACAAAATGTTCCATTTTTGGAGAGGAAACTGCAAGGGGGAAGTGGTTTTGAACTGGGTGCTAATTGCTTTGTGTCTGATAGATTGACCACAAAATTTGAGGAGGTTCTGTGGCATGTGGGAGAAGAGACTCCGCTTTCAGTATGGTGGGGAACTTTTCTTTGCCTGGCAGCTGCTGTTTGTACTATAAAATACTTGAAGAGGTGCTGTGTCAGGCTTTCCTGGGATTTCTGCTCAGCTCTTGGGAGTGCGTCTGTGCCTCTAGTGAGGCTGTGCCACCTAAAAGCACCCTGTTTCTGGGGGCAGCCTCCCTCTCTCTTCATGGTGAGTGTGTGGGGACACTCCAGAGGGACTCAGCAGTTCACTTTGGATAAGCATCAGAGTCTGTGTCCCTGTCAGAAGACTTAATGTGGGAAACCTTACAAGAGCTGGCTTTCACCCAGACTTTGTAGTATTCACCAGTTCTAGCTGTGCTACTGATACTGAAGAGTCTTTCTAAGATACCAAAGTCACCTTTCCAAAAAATCACTCAGGATTTGGCAGCTTTCATGTTCAACATGATAGCAGATCCTTCAGTTCTCTCTATATTTTGAATAGGTGATGAATGTTGTTGGTGCATTTAGTAATCTCACTGGCAAATATTTCTCTCATACTGGCTTCTATCTTAACCTCTTTTTTTATGTTCTTGTCCTTACAAAAATATCTTCTGCCATATATGCTGTATGGTTTAGGGACAGTTGCTTGCTATGTCTGCGTTCAGCACACTTAACAAAAAAATTCCATACCCTTCATATGGGAATAACATCCTCAATGAATGGTAACCTGTCAGTGAATGAAATACCTTTCTTTTGGATGTTTGAACATAATCTAAGCATAAGGCAGAATTTTAAAGAATCTGCCATAACTTGGTATGAACAATTTTGTCGATTGTAACATAGCTAGAGAATCTTGTTAAACTTCAGTGAAATCTTTTTGTCTAACTCCAAGCTAACATTAGCGTTCTCTTCTGCTCTGTGAGGACATAAGAAAGTTGTAGCAGCTCGTTGAGTGGCCTCAGTTTAGAGTGCACATGGTGGTTATGAGCAGTAAACTTTTCAAAGGGAGAATTATGATAGCTAAATTCCTGTCTCCTGTTCTGTCAGTATTTGTATGGCATGGTTAGGTCCTTACCCTGAGCTTATAACCTTCTGTGGGTTACAGCTCTGTGTTCTCTGAGAGGGCCGTGATGACCTGGAAGAGAGATGCTGTTTCTTCAGTATTAGCTAACATCTGCTGCGTGTGTGGTTTTTTTTGTTAAGGCATTGTTGTTGTCCAGGTTGTCAGTGATGGATTTTTTTTGTTGCATTTCTCATTATCAGACTTGGAATCTTTTGATGCACAGAAATTTGCCAATAATTGTATACCAAAATCAGAAATGCCTGCTAGTAACCTCTCAGGTTTGTCATGTTGTCATGACTTCACTATATGAAGTCTTCATTTCTTTCCTACTAGAAAAACCAAGCATCTTGAAGTGCTTTTTATGCTCAATTGCAAGTTATTTACTTAATATATATACTAATATTTCTTAACAAGTAAATGGTTTGTAGATACTCAGTGAATAATGTCCTTTAAGAAGTAGTACACTGAAATACACTGGGTTTCTCCTTGCAAGCACTTTCTGTTAGTGCACTCTGCCAGAAATGAGACCCAAGTGATTTTTGTGTGAAAAAATATTCTGTGGTTTATGGGCTCCAGCTGTCAAGGCAAAGGTATAGACCTACCCAGATGAGAAGTAAATTCACTCTGGGATCATTCTGTGCTCATTAATGAGAGGGAAAATGCAGACCCTATTATGGACATGTCTGTGCCATAAATATAGCAGAACAAGGCTGAAATGAGGTTTCTGTTCATCCTTCTCTACTGCAAGCTATGGAGATGTACAAAACACTAAGCTCTGTTTGTGCTTTGCAGATAACTGGTGTTTGATGGCTCTTTCCACATGAAAGCTGTGCTTGAATCTGGCATTTCAGAGACTGAACTGTCTAAAGGACTGGAGAGTGGAGCTGATAATTCATTAAGCAGCACACTTTTCTTTGAGTCAATATTGACTTGGTATCCCAAAATAGTGCTAAGAGGCACAGTGTTCCTGGAGATGGTTGATTTTAGAGGAGCTGTGGAACAAATGTCCTGAACTGATCACTAAAATCTCCTGCTACTTTAGATAAGCAACGTTGTCTTATGCTGAGACTTAACACTTTATTAGGTAATCGTTTTCGGCATATGCCTATTAGCTCCCATGCTTTATTGAATAGCATACTCTTGATTTATTTGCTGAACTGCTAAAACATGAATTTGCATTATTTAATAAATGATGCTTCAATAAAATGGCTTGTATGCATAATATATACTTGCTCATTTAGGATATTTGCATCCTTTTGGTTTTGTATCTGTGCCACAAAGAGCTATTATTTTTACCTGTGAATGAATTTGAAGTCAGATACAAGCTAAAAGGACTGGTTGCTCTCTGGAGAAATGAAGTATTTCAGTATTTGGGTCTAACTCAGTGCAGACTGGAAAGCACCATGTCCAGGAGCAGGGAGGAGTATAGTCAGTTCTTGATGGAGAAGGGAAACCGTGTTTCTTGGAAGCTCTTGGAAAGACATTATCTTTTGTCTGTTTACAAAATACTTGTCTGTAAAATTAGAAGCCATGCAATGTTCTCTGTGTTTGGGGCAGATCACTCTATTTGTGAATAGGCCACTGTATGAAACAGAGTATTAAAGACTCGCTCAAGTTATAGCTTAGCCACAATTCACTGTCCCGGGATATTGGATGGTTATCTCCTGATGAAAGTTCTTTTTTGCTGGCCACTCTCAAGAAATCCCACATGGATTTAGCTGTTTTGTACTGAGTTAATTCCCCACCTTGTGTTGTGCACACAAGAGCATGTTTAGACTGATAAAAGAGCATCTTGATTTTTATCTGCTGAAAGCTCAGACATTCCATATTCATAAGGAACGGAAAGCTTAATGAATGAATGCTGAGAGCTGGAGAGCTTAATGAGTAAATGCTGAGAGCTGAAGTGAGCATGTGCATTGAATGTTGTTTTTGTTAGTCTCTGAGGACAACCTTGCTCTGACATCCTGCCATGCTGGCTTTGCAGCCTGAAGTTCACATGCCAGTGTATATATATAGGTAAGTCCTGCCAGTCCCTGGGTGAATTTACACTTAAGGACTTCCATTCAGGTATTGATCCTTTCTTTCTTAAAATCATCACAAGTTTTAATTTCCTGCTAGATCAAATGCCATACAAATATGTGCTGTGGACTTGACCTTTCAGAAAAATCCATTTCAGGCTGAGTGTTTGCACTTCAGTGCAATTCATGATGAGAGGCTGAAGAGCAAAGAAAGAATTCAGCAGTGCAGGGCAGTCATTTCCCCAGCAGCAAAAGGTCCAGGATCTTGTTTTTTCCCCAGAGTCCTAACAGCCAAATTATTTTAAGGCATTTTTTACATGTTTGACTATTACCAGCACATGCATGGGGCTTTCCCTCCTTTTTCCTTGGAAGCAGAGATATGTTTGCAGAGAATTCATCTAAGATCAGCTTGGAGATCAGACAAATTTCAAATAGCATACTGGTCATTTTGGTGTCCAAGTTGAGATACTTCAAAGTTCTTACTCTCAAATGACAGTCAAATTAATCTTCAAGATGTGTCATGTAGGGCAGAGAAAATAAGTTGGTGAAATAATCTGAATTTATGCTTTTCTCTTAGAATAAATTAGTTACAAAAGGTAACAGTGAAGTTGTCCACAGGTTCTTGCACTACCACTAATGTTTGACATTGTGGCCCTCAAACTCCTTGCTTCGCAGGTAATTGAAAAACTCATGTTCTTCTTTGTCTGCTGTTTATTCTAGGAGGTCCCATACAAGTTCTGCTGTCTGATAGGACCAAAGCTATTGTTCAGAAAGCAAATCTCTCTTGTCTCTGTCTCTGGGAAATGAAGCCCTGACAATTTGGTATCTTTTGTGTGTATAAGTTTTTAACAGAAAAGCCACAGTAGGTCTTTAATAGTTCGTGGCATTAGGCAAAACTCTGCTTTAATTCTGCTTTGTTTAACTCAAAATGTCAGAGGACAGCTCTTTGTGGTTGAAAATTTGGCAATAGGGCACTATACATATATATAGACAAGTGTGGCATGCAATTTTTTTTTTCTCTAACTGAATCAATATTTTATATCCCTCAAGTCGTAGTAATAATGAAGGATATAGAAGAGTGGATTTCTTACAGCCAGTCTCTGGGCTTTTGTTTATTTACGCTTTTCTCATCTTTCTGTCAAAAACAAAAAAGAAGGCCCACATGAAATTCTATTGCAAGAGGCAGTGTGTGCTCAGGGACTGGTAAAGGGTAGAGCCGTGATGGGGTCCACACAGATTGATGGACTTCTATTAAAACCTGTAAACAAAGTGTTCTGTGTGGTGTGCCCTGAGCAAGAAGAGAAACGAGGTTTTTTTCAAGTGAGAATGGCACTAGGAAAGGGCAAGATAGAAAAGTGAACTGTGTTGCCACCAACATCTTAGAGACAGGGAAGGGTAGGACAAACAGACTCTATAAAATAGAGTCTTGGGATCACTTGGGATCTGAGGCTAAGGTGGAGGACAATGAAATCTATTCAAAGCATAGCAGAAGTTCAAATTAGGAATAATGGAAGGGCAGCAGAAGTAGGGGGGAAGAATGAGAAATGCCTGATAAGATTAAAGGGCTCTGAAAAAATTGGAGCTCTTATATTGTGCGAGGGATGATTTAAATTCACATCTCTTTTCCTCGTTAATGATCTTTCTCACACCATTATTACTGCCAATGAGCAAGCATCACAGTTCTTTGCTCAGATATTTAAGCAATCATTACAAGTTATGCAAACGTAAAATGTTTAAATATGGCACTGCTTTTATGCTTTTATTGTTCGAAACACGAAACTTTTACAGACTGACGGTGCTGCGGTTGTAGGCCTGCAGCACATGAGAGACCTACCTGCACAGAATGTTCATTGTGTTACACACGAGAAATTAATTTCCTGAGCCTGATTTCAGGTATCCAACAGCAGCTGGTTCAGTGCTTGGTGAAAACAGCTCATTCTGTTGAAAAAGCCCTGCTGTCTTCTAGGCATTCTGCAAGTGTGGAAACTGCGCTAGAGCACAATGCCCACCAGGGAATGTACTTGTGTTAGCAATCTTTTGCTACTTAGCACTTAAATTAGGCTTCGGCTTTTATGCTGAAAAGCTAATATGCCCCCTTCAAAAAAATACACCCATACTTTAGAACACTGCTGTTGCAGATTATTAATGCAAAAGATTGGCTGGGTATGAGCAAGAGAAAATTATATTTGAACCAAAGTATTTAAAAAGCAGTATCCTCATTGCTTGTTCACAGTTACTTGATTCCATTTCTAGGAAAATGTGTTAATTCTTTGTGGAGAGAGAAATTTAATAGGGCACCTGATGTGGTTTGCTGGTTAAATGGTTAGCTTTTGATAACTCTGTATTTTTTTTATATTTTCATAGCTCTGTATTTCAAAGCTGAGATTTCTTAGCGGTGGTGGTATCAGCCATTTAAAGCACAAGTGTTTCTCCAGCCACGTCTTTGTCCTTTAGATGACTAAGCAACCTTGAGCCAATTACAGCTACAGTTTGTAGATCTCCCGGTCTATTACTTGTCATCAAGGCTTTAGAGGTATTGCAGCTGTGTAGTGTTCTTCTGCTAACATGAGTTTTTGGATGATCTTTAATAACTTGTTTGTCCAGACTTTCTTTTTTGTTAGTAAAGAAAAGGAGAACAGTGACTTGAACTTAGGCTATGTACTCCTTTCTTCATTCTCAGATTAAGTAAGAGGGAAGGCTGTAAATTCTTGTTTAAGTTTTACACAGTCAGGAAGAACAGGAGCAATTACCAGGCATATGCAGAATAAAGAAGCTTTTTAGAATTGTAAATAAACAAAAGCATATGAAAAACCCAAACACAAATACAGCAGGTTTCAAGTAGCTTTGTCACTTTTAGTTTTCAGATTGGTCATGTGAGATGCAGAAGTTGCTCAGCCTTCAACACAGATTGTCACTTGCTATGAAGAGAATTTCTCAGTTAATCCTGGGCCCAACAAGATATTAAAATCTCATTAAAATACAATCACATTCTGAAGCTTAGCTCCTTCATTTGTCTTTGCTCAGCCTATTCTCCAACCAAGCTTTTTGCAGTTAGGTTTTTCCACTGTCCCAGCTGGAAGGAACATAAAATATTTTAGTGTTTTAACTCATCTGGCAGTTGGAAGGATAAATTGTCCCATATCATCTCTGTGCAGGAGCTTAAATCATCCTTGAAAGAAGCCATGTGTGATTTTTATCACACTCAAGGTGGACAAGGTTCATGAACAGGAGTGGCCAGCAGGATAATTCCTACATTTCATTAAAGCTGAGCATAACGATAGGTTAAACAGCTACAGTGGAGTTCCTTGTCTTGCTTCAGGAGGGATGGATCCCATAATTTCTAGCTTTGGTATATGGAAGACAATGTGGATTTGAACTGTAGCACATCAGTGTGTCGTCAGATCTGTGCTTAAAGCAGCAGTGCTTAATACTGTTTTACTATCAAGGTTGCATAACCAAAATAGCTGTTTTTTTCTTTCACCAGGACTTTCATTAGGAGAGAAGGAAAAAAGGTTCTTCATCTTGTTCTCTGATATTCTATCTCCACAATTTGTTGAGATCATTTCTGCTTCAGATTAAAATGTTTGAATACGAAGGCTTTGAAATGAAAGTTGGTTAAGGAAATCCAGGTGGGCTGTTCTAGAAACACAGATGAAGTATGTCAATTAGAGTATGGTTCATGTGCAGCAAAGGGGAAAATTTAAGAATACAAAGTATAGTACAAGAGCCATGAATTTTATCAATTACTGGTGTTTTGCTTGTGAAGAAATACTAACTGGAGTCCTGATCAGGAACGGTAAATTACACAGTTTTATCATCCACCTGAAAAGAGAAGAGTATGCTGTGAGGTGGTGAGTAGCCAGGAGTTTCTGTTTGAATACCATATGGAGGTGCAGTTAAGTGTATTCATCTGAAAAATCAGAAGGCTAAAATTTTACTATTTAGAGTTTTCCTGAGGAGACAAATATGAAGCACCCAAGCAGGAGGATGTTTGTAAGAAAAACCAGTGAGTTCTGTAAAGCCAGTTTGCCTTTCATATCCATTCAGTTCCCAAGCTGAAGAGAGTACCAGTTTCAGAAACTGTGGCTAAGAGAAATGCACAAGGGAGTAGGAAACCCTTTCACTTTGAAACTGGTCCCCAATTTTATTTTACTTCCTTGGGGTGGTTTTTTTTTTGTTTGTTTGTTTGGTTTTTTTGGGGTTTTTTTGGGGTTTTTTTGGGGTTTTTTTGGGGTTTTTTTGGGGTTTTTTTGGGGTTTTTTTTTTTTTTTTTTTGTTTAGAATGTGAATGTTCTTGTGAGGTTGGCCATGACATTCTCAGCTCAGAAAAATCGGATTAATCCTAGTTTTTTTTATGTTCCTCCTGGGAAAAATTCTCTCTTAAACAGTTGGTATGAATTTAATCCTTTTGCATTCCATTCTCAAGAAATGCTGGAACCACTGTTCACAGGAAATCCAAGATACTTTTAAAAGGACAAAGGCAATACTTCATGCAGAGTTCAGCCTGGGTATACATCCAGGTAAAGGAAAGGTGTTGGCTTAGACATGAAGAGTCTACAGATGAGTAAAAACACCTTTCAGGACTGAATGCCAGGATATCTGTGCCTTCTCCTTTAATGGATGGGTGCTAAGGAGCCGCAGAGCTGTTGACCCTGGTACTTCAGGGAACAGTCCCCCCCTGCTCCCAGTGCCTCTCCAAGTGTGAGCTGTGGTGCTGCATCACCAGCACAGCTGGTCCCTCTCTTTTCCCCTGCAGAGTAAGTCCCTGCAATAATTGGCTTCTCTGTATTTTATTTATAGTTTTGTGTTGTTTTTTTTTCTTTTTCCTTATGCTGGCAAGAGCTCTTAAGATCCCTTCCTGGTACTGGGGGTATCAGCAGCATCAAGCTGTGGGTCACCAAGCCCCTGAGCAGGCAGGACAGAGCACTGGGGACCCGTATGAATGTTATGGATAGATTCCTTCAATAAATAAGACTTGCTGCTGCTGCCAAGAAAATAAAGCGGATTAGGGTCTGGTTAGTGCTACAGGAGTAACATTATGTGATGGTACATTGTAGTTCTGATACTCCAAGCAGTGTATATCCAATTAATTCTGGCCATTTCCGCAGGGGCTGGAATGTTCGGGGCATACGCATCACTTGTGTAAACAGCAGCTTTTCATCTCACACGTGCCAGAGTCAGCTTCTTTGTCAGGTGGTCTGGGTTCTGCTCCTTCCAGCTCTTGTGACACCTGCAAAGTAACAAAGGGAAAAAGATGGGGGGGAAAAGTGGAGTTCATATTCCAGCCCCTTGAGTTGGCTGTTTACAGCCAGGCACCATCACACAGGCTTAGGCATTTCTTGGGCTGCAAAAGCAGGCATGGAAATTTCAGAAGACATAACCTGAAGCTAGAAAATAGTATAGGTAAAATAGGTTGTGGTTTGCAAGTGGGAAAGAGTATGGATTCATGTCTGCAATGTGACTTCATGCTGAGCACCATTTTCAAGTTGATGTTCTTAATGTTGGTATCTGTGGTATGAATAAATATCTGATTTTTGGAGACTGGGGTCTACTCATGCTTCATTGTAATCACAACAGAAGTATTAAAAGGATAAAAGAGTGGAAGTGGTTATTCCAAGCAATGTCTTTCACAAGTGTCCTGCATATCTACTGATGATTCAGAAAGGTCCTAATTCTGCTTTTGTTTTTCTGATATTTCTTATCTGAGATTACTTCTTTCCACTATGGTAATTTCTTCTTGTCTCATCTTGTAAATTTTGCATTTAAATATAGTCTCACTAAAAATTAGTATTTGCAGTAAAACACAAATCTGAGCGGTATTGTGTCCCAAAAAAATCTTTTAATGAGGCTTTAGTTAATGAATATTACCTACATTAACACAGTGGTAGGAGAACCCTGCAACATCCAATACTGTGCTGTGAAAGAGAGGGATACGAATTACAAAGTAGATCCAAAATTGCTATAAAATGATGAAGCTCTTTCTGTTAGGAATGCTTCACTTTCTCATGACAAGGTAATGTAACCAAACATTATGCTTTCCTTCTCTGCAAAATCAGGCTGATTGTGTATTGGCTCACTGGGTGTTTACCTGAGCTAAAGTACTGCTCTGGAATTCACACTGTAAATAAGCTATCTACACTTCTGGGATTAATCCGCTCTATCCAGAGAACACCCTCCAATTTGTCATAACATGATAACTCGGTAAATACTACATCATCTGCTAAGCAAGTATTACATAATCTCTTACATTTAAATATGCAGGCTATTAAAAGAATATGGATCGATGTGGCAGCACCTGAGAGGACCATCACATGTCATATTTTTTATTATAAATATTGTAATATTTCTCGCTTTAGTGAAAAAAAAATCACGTAACCACTTTTTTAAAAATTTCTGGATCTGATCTATATAATGTTTATTCATGGTTTTTGGGGGTTTTTTTGTATGGCACTTTGCAGGATCCTAGTCCACTGAAATTAAAAGGAGCTACAGTGCAATATGATAAATAATTTTTTGGGGGCTGTATAAGCTACAGAAAGAACTCAATTATGGAGCATTATTTTTCTCTATACTGTATTTATCACTATTATATTTAATATCTGTGAAAATATATTAAGGTTTTATGCTTCTATCCTTATTTTTTGTTCTTTTTAGGCCAAGAGCTCTAGATGATGTATAAAATAGGCCTGTTGAAGTAAACTGAAGATGTTATCATGTCTCTTTTTTGTCCTTGAATAAGAGATCAGTCCTTGTTCTGGTCAAAATGTCTATGTAAAAGGTAAAAAAATAGGGAGTAAGTTGCCAGGGCCTGACTGTGTTTTCCTTGGGGGAGGGTTGATGTGGAGTGCTAAGATTCTGATGCCTCCCTCTCCCCATACCCTCCTTCAATGGTAAAAATGATGGAACATAGCCCAGAAGTCAAACTCCTGTTCTGTACCAATCTTGGACTAGTCACTGAAAAGATTTTAAAAAAAATAAATCTTGATACTTCTCTAGTATTGACACTTAATATAGGTTTATCCTTACTCAGTCTTAGAAAAAAAAAAAGCAGCGTTCTTTAGACTTTCAAACTGTGGTATGGTCTAAAGTGTACTGTAGTTTAGGTTGTTGTATTGTTTCAATGCCTTTTTGGGAAACATAGGGTATATGAATGGCTGAGTTTTGACTGTAGGAAACCAGAATCTCTGTTTACTTCCAAGTTAAAGTTTTGAATAATGATGCAATGCTTAAGAATAAATTTTCAGTAGAATCTGCCACTGTCTGGCTTTTGTATTTATCAAATTTCAGTTAAGCCCCTTTAGCAGTTGTCTGTCCTGTTTCTGTAAAGAGTGGTCTACAGGAGTAGGTTAATTCAGAATATTTGTGCCAGGATTCTCTAGTCCTTAAGGAATTTCTCTTTTAAAACCTAGCTGTTTTCATTGCCCAGCACTAAGCATGGCATTCTTCCAGGAGCAGTATTCCTGCTGTAATGTGCAGAGATAGGTACTTCAGATATCACTAGGATAAAAAATGGGAATGTAAGAAGCTGGAAAGAGGTGAATACAGGACTGACACGATTTCTAGGTGCATTGCATTTGTGTGTGAAGTATTCGTGTATGCCCTTGGCTCAATAAAAGGGCATCAAAATGCTGCTCTTTCTCTGGGAAGGTTTGGTGTTCTGCAGTGCTGGAAAGGTGATGTGAATCCCCAGTGCCCTTGCACGAGCATGGTACTGTTTAGAACGGAGACGAAACAGTACTACAAGTCTGAAAACATGAAGCTGTTGCAATCCATGTTCTGGGTTTTACCTTCTTCGTGTGGGCCCATCCTTTAAAGAAAGGATAAAAAGGCAGTGTGCTCCCTTTTAGTGTAATCCTCATCAGACCCGTCCAAGGCAGCGGGTTGTGCCGTGTCCTCTGCCTTCTCCTTAGGGAGTCACAGCAGCACTTGAGTGTATTGAGTGTTCTTCTTCCCCTGAATGTGGCACAGTGTGTTCCTGAAAATAAGAATGTAGTCATCCCCACTTGTTCAAAGCGCCCTTATCAGTCTCTGCATTTATTCTCTCCATCGTGGTACAGTAACTGCTGCAAAATTTCCATGCGTGTATCAAGTTACAGATTAGTGCAGGCCCCTGTGGTTCTTGGAACAGCATGGGGCTGTTTTTGTTTGCTGATGACATTTATCCTCTCATTTCCTTTTGGAAGCATGACAGCTTCTCACTGTCTCATGGGGAATGTACTTACAGGACCTTCTTTTCGTGCCATGCCTGACAGCGAGCACAGCACTGCACAGTATCCATGTCTGCTTGCTATGGAACCGCTGCTGGTGCTTCCAGTCTGCAGTCAGACCGGCAGGAGCTTGGCTGGGCACGGAAGCAGAAGCGTTTCTAAGCGTGGTTATCTTGTCTTGCAGGAGGAGACCGAGAGCGGATGACAGCTAATCATGAGACCTACCTACTCATGGCGAGCACGCAGAATGACATGGAGGATTGGGTGAAATCCATCCGCAGGGTTATATGGGCACCGTTTGGAGGAGGTGAGTCACTGAGGGAGAGTGCAATGCTCACAGAGACACAGACTCACAGGGGTTCTTCTGTTATCTCTGAGTCACAGCCAGAGTTTTGAAGTAAAGAAGAGAATGGTCTGGATCTTTCCAGACAAGCGGAGTAAAAATGTTTCCATGCAGAGGGCTCAATTAAAAGACTTGGATTTGTTTGAAACCACTTCCCTTGATGAGGATAGCACATGACAGTGAGGGGAAGTTTTCACAGAAGATTGGTCTTGTATGAAATCAGCTTTCCTGCAGGAAGAGGCAGGGTAATTCCTTTGGTCACCAGCTGAAAAACTGTCCATGGTGTTTCTTAAATGCCTGTTCGAAAAGCTGTCAGCAATTCTCCTGACAGTGACAGCTAAGACCAGTAATAGTATTATATAAAGCTGTGCCTCAGAATATTAGTGACTAACGCTGTGGAAATTTGGTGGGCATCTCCAATGATTTCAGTAGTACTGGACCAAAATTTATTGTTGGGAGTCTTGGGTTTTTTTAAAAAGCTTTCTTATGTAGAACGGGCTGCAAATTATTTTAATAATTTTCATCATTACTATTCTGGTGATAATATTGATACTATAATGCAAGTATGATTGCTACACTTGCACAAAATGTCTGTATGTTAATCAGTCTGTTTCTTGGAGCTCTCAAATCGCTAAGTCTGAGGACAGAAATATTTTCCTACAGTGGAAGACTACCTGTATTGCAGCAAATGATTATTCTTTCTGCAGGTTGCTGAAAAAAGGTCAGGAGGGCAGGATTGTCTGTGCTGTTTCATGATCAAGAAGTGTAGTTATCATTGAAAACTCTTATTGCTGACTTATTTCTCTTAACTGCTGGGTAGAATTCAGAAGGGAGGAGGGAGAAACTGACGGGAATTTTAAGGAAAAGTTTTCTTGTAAGCCACTCATCTTCCTTTGTGCTTTATTGAGGTGACAGTGTGTTTAGGAGAGAGGACTTCGGCCTCACTGGTGGGCTTCCCTGAAGTCAGGTAGGGCCTGCCTGGCATCTCTGAAATATGACTGCCTTCTCCTTGGCTTCTCCTGGGGAAATGTCCCTTGAGAAGATGGTGCAAAGCAGCCATGCCACTGGCATCTGGCCCTTTATGTTAAATAACATGGCACAGTTCTGAATCTGGCAATGTAGGTCTTAGAATGTTTAAAAAAAATAAATAAAAAAAGGAGAATATACTAAAAAAACCCCCAAAACTCACAAAGTGAAAGATTTGTCTTAAAAGGCATGAACTGCTACAGGTATCTAGAATTGGTTTGGGAAAGGGAAGGTATGTGTAGCACAGTCTTCTGTAAATTAGGCTAGGTAGGAAACCTGGCTTTTTATATAGCACAAAGATTCCTTCTCTTCAGAAAGTAGGCCTCGTGTTGAGCTCCTCATCATTCTCCTACTCCAGTCCAGTAGCAGCACAAGCTGCCGTGGCAGTAATAAATTAGGAGGCTTAGCAGAAGTGGATATTGCAAGGAGTATCTTAGTGGATTTTTTGGTTTGGCTTCCTGCCCCACAGTATCTTTCTGTGGCAGATACTAAGGAAAAGGCAGCCTTGCTGTTCTTCTCCAAGTGGAGGTGTCTGTACACGTCACGGGCGGGCAGCTGTGATTAGGTGAAACTGAATTCTAGCCCAAGTCACTGAACAGGGCTACAAATAGAAACCAAATCTCTCAAGTCCTGACCCTGTGCTTTCTTCACCAACTCCTCATTTGATTTTATAGGGCAAGAGCTATTTCTGATTTGCAGCTGGGAATCCTTCCAGCCACCAAGAAAATTCTGAGGACACCATCATTGTTGCAGAAATGTTTTATGCCAGTTACTGAGGGAAGCACCCCGCTGAGGATTTTGCTTGCTGATTTGCGTAGAACGAAGGGTGCAATCCTTGCATTACCTTTTCGATTCATTTGCAGTTAAAACACTACAAAGTATGTTCTTATTTTTCTTTCTGTGTTTTTGAGCAAGTATACTGATTCATTGTTGTTTGTATTGGGAAGCAAACAGTTAACTCCCTGGAAAACGCAAAAATAGCTGGAGTATAATTTAGGGTGTAATGTTCATGGAGAAGGTTTTACTGTGATAACAAGGCAAAGGCAGTATCATGGGATGTGTCACCATTAAGAACCGAGTTTCCAACATGTCCCCCATTTTATTAACTACTTGATAGTATCTTAACAAGTATAAATAAATCCTGTTAAGTGTTCTGTAATTATGAGTGACCAGACACACTCATATTTTTAATATCCTTTTCTATGTGGATGTTGCTACAGCTGCTGCAACAGTCTGGCTTCTTAAGACAGGCACTTCTGACTTAAGATGTCTTAAGAGCCTGGCTTTATGATCTATAGCTGCTGAAGTTAAAAGTGGTTTTACATATTATAATAGCTGTAAAAACAATACAGGAACGTTGCAATCACATGATCATGATTAGCCAGTAACAAGCAATTACTTGCAACACAGAATTATTTCAGACAGCTAATTAATCAAAACACTAGGTTTATATCAGCTTCCTGAATTTCAGTACTTAATGGTAAACCACAATAGCCTGGTGTCACACAAGTCAAGTGCCACTTTGAGTAACATGTGAATTTTCTGATTCTTTTAAGCATTGTTAATAAGTTCTGTGTATGTGCGCACAGCGGATGTGTACAAGCCTTGCTGAGCCACTAATATTTAAAGTTTGTCTGGCAGTGGGAGAGGACTCCTGGTACCAGAGCGAGGGGCTCTGTAAATGATTAACCTTATCATTAAATTGTTATTTGTTAACCTGTGCTACAAGGA
>VWZN01000383.1:156409-216878 GCA_013396955.1 Regulus satrapa | reverse complement strand
TGAGCATTTTAGCAGGGGTAGTAGTGTAAGGTCTGGCACCTCCTGCAGGAGCCAGGCACAGCCTGCTCGCTTTCCCAGCTGCCGCACATGACAGGCGCCTGAAGTCAACTCAAAGTCACCCGAGGAGACAGAAACCTGCGCTGCGGCTGCTGCGCCGCGTCCTCCCCGCACCTGCAGCACGCAGCGGGGAGCAGCACAGCCCTGCTGCTGCTGCTGCTGCTGCCGGCCCTGCTGCTGCCAGCCCTGCCGTGGGGCCAGCGAGCCGCCAGAGCATCCCCCGCTGCAGGCACGGATTCCTCAGCCGCTCCCGGGATCCTGTCGGCAAGGATGCGCCGCTGCCGCATCTGACGCGCCTCTCCCGAGAGAGCTCCTGGTAGTTGGAAGGCAATAAAACAAGCGAGAAGCCCATGAGAGCATCACACGAGGAGCTGGCCGTATAAGAGGACTTTTGAGAGAATTCTGGTATGGACAAAGAGCCTTTTGGGCGAAGGGACTGTTGTTTTTGCTCCTCCGTTGCAGAAATAAAGGGTGCCAGCGAGGAGTGTTGTATCCTGAAGGATTCTTCCGTGGCCTTTTTGGTATTGTTCTTCTCTTTCTCCTTGCAAACCACACAGTGCTGAGCTTTTACTTGTGGAATTAGAGTCTCTGCCACTCAGCCTCCTGTTCCAGCCAGGAGGAAGAGGTCTTTCTCCCCTTCCATCTGTGCAGGCACTTCTGTTTGAATGGAAGATACATCTTTTTGCTGAAACTCTTTTGTTGTGACATTGCATAATAGGCAGTTGTCTCACTGCAGGAAATAAAAGAAACTAAAGAAAATAGATGGAAGGAAATTGCTCCCCAAAGCATAACTGAAGCAGGAAAGAGAACATCAAAATCGTTTCAAGCCCTATCCAAGATCTAGAAGACCACAAATCTCCTAGCTCCAGAGGAAAATTCACTATTATAAAAACTCTTCAGCAGTCAGCAACGATGAGTAATCGTGGTGTTTTGTCTGGATGCTGCTGGTAAAGGAGAGCTTTGGAGGGACGTGAGGGCTCTGGCCTGTATGATGCCTGAAGACAGAAATGCTGGAGTCCGCAGCCCAGGTGCCTTAGCAGCAGCTCCCTTCATTCCTAAAACTACTTACAGGAGAATTAAGCGGTGCTTTAGTTTCCGCAAAGGTAGGTCTGCTCTGTGGCTGTGTTCTGCTGTGCTGGTGAAGCCATGGCTTCTGAGAAGTCAAGGGGGCTCTGTGTGCAGGGGCAGATGAGAGCATTGCAACAAAAGGCGTTAAACAATGCAGATGCCAACATTCCACGAATGATTTATTTACTCCTTTGTTCATTTGTTTGTAGCTGGCCAGTGGATACTGTCTCCTCTACATAATAGCCCATGAATGCAGGAATGAGGCGGAGTGAGACGAGATTATTGCAGTGCCTCTTAGCAGAATTGAGTGAGAACACTGAGGGAATTAGACCTGTGATGGTCTAAGTTGTCTATTTGGCAGAACATCAGGAAAGAGGGTTTATATTTGTGTTTTTTCTATGTGGGAGGAGGGAGGAGGAAGAGAGGGAGCAAAGCAAGGTGATAAATGTTCATTTGTGCAGAAGCTTGAGTCCTTGATTTCAGAGGTTTCTGATGGAATGAAGTGTAGCTCTACAATGCTCTGACCTGGTGCAAGGGCTGCATTGCCACTTCATCGTGCTGCCCTGCAGCCTGCATTTGCCTTTTTACCTGCTGCATAGAGAGCTTTATAGCCAGTTTTGTTTGGCATTGCACATACCCCTATTGAAGCAGAGCGTGGAAATACTCGGGGTAAGAGGGCAAAGAGGAGGCTGGATGTCAATGTCAGCTGAAAGCACTGGAAGGGAAACACATGTCTGAGACAGAGATATCCTGAGTGATAGTAAGCTGCTAGGGCACTTGGGATGGGTGGGGAGAAACTGTTTTCATGACAAGGACAAAAACTTTGTGTGGGGGAAGAGGATATTAGTACTGTGTTAAACGCTCTGCTGGGCTGAGAAATCCAAGTGAAAGGGATAAATTACCATGTTTTTCTGAAGTGCGAGATCCTATTTTACAAATTATCCAAATAATATGTACAGATTATACTAATTCTTTTTAAAATTCTGTCACCTTCTGCTGCTCCTTCCTCAGCAGTTCCTCCGTGCTGCCATTTGCCCTTTTGCAAGACCAGGCAGCTCTTTGCTCCCAAGCCTCAGCAGCAGTGTAGTGACATCATTGCTTTCGAGGGCTGGCGAGCAGGCAGTCAGGGGCGATGTCTTAGAACGAAGGATCACAGCCAGCGAGGGGCTCACTGCAGAACTGCTGCGGAGATCAGCTGTCACCTGCAGCTGAGGTAGCACTGGGAGCTGTTTCCCCCCTGTTCCCCCTCCCCGAAGCCCTTGGTTGCTGGAGTTTAGTCCTGCTGGAGGCTGGCCAGGAGGATGTGCATGTGTATTGCATTTTGAGGTGTCGGTGTGAATTAGAGCTGCCTGTGCCCCGTTTATACCCTTAACTATTTGAGAAATGTTTGGAAGTTGAATAAAGGATTAACTGATAATTTTGTAGACAGCTGCCTTTGTGCCTGGGTACAGCCTTAGCTGCTCTAAGAAGAGCTTCAGCTGTTGATTCTTCCCCCTTATGTTCTGATACAGAAACTCTCCGTGTGTAAAATTCCCAAGTGAAGCTGCAGCACTTGAGGCAGAGGACACAGTGATGGAGGTGATGCTGCTGATTTGCATTCCTCTATGTATTGTTTTGGTTGCTTTCTTATATACATTTTCTGTCAAGACCCCTGGATCAGAGCTGCAGAATGCTGGGGCATGTATTTAACTTGGTGGATGTCCCACTGGAGTCAGCAGAAGGATGGACATTAACTGGACTCAGTCAAGCCCTTACTATGGTGGTATTGGCACATTAGGCTAACTACACTTGTCTTACTAACTGGTTTGCTGAATTACTGCAATTTCATTTGCAGATTGTATACCTAAGTATAAAAAAGGGCAAAACTAGCCTTCTGTAAACCTAATCCATAATTGCATAAAGCAGATCACTTAGGTCTAAGCTGTGCAACATGATACAGAAAATAAAATTAGCAGGGAAAACCACTGGCTGGTCATGGGAAGAAGTGCAAGAGAATCATGACATCATCTTCACCAGTAATGCCAGGTATAGAACCTTTCTGAAGTTCAATTGTGATTGGCACCAAAAAATTAGATGCCAGACTTTTGGGGTTTGGGGGTCGTGTCATAGGAGAAGTCAAAGCTCAGTGGGCAACATCTGAACACAGAGCCAAACATCTTTAAATTCCAGCTTGAAGCAGATGCTCTCTGTCTAAGTACCACCACAGGAACTTCCACAGAGAACATGCAGTCACCTGAGACTGGACAGTGGAGAAAGCAGTATCTGAGGAGACATGCAATGGTGAGAACATTCACTAATGTGGTGAATTTAGGTGGGCACAGCTGTGGAGAAGGAGGTGCCGTTGACTGTGGCCAGGGCAGGCTCTGATGTGATCAACTGTGACAAGTTCCGGGTGGTATTTTCAAGATTGCCTCCTTTCCTTTCCTGTATCTAATTCTGCTCTTACATCAGAATTGTTTTTGAAAGCAGGTTATTGGGGGTGTGCAAATGTCCTAAACTCCAGGGTGGGAGTTTATCTTACTTTCTCTACTGCCAGCATTACACTGACTGTGGGGTTGGGAGACATGTTAAAGAGAAAATAATTATTCAGGCAGGACCAAATTCTAATACCAATGGTTTTGGTGGGGTTTTCCCTCTCCTGTACATCACAAAATTCTGTAGAGAAGAAGAAAGTGATCCACTCAAAAGAGCACTAACTGCTGGGGAGCATCTGAGCATAAAGCTAATGAGAAATAATAATTAAAAATAATTTTGAAACTCCTTATTGGGTGTTATGTGGCCATGACAGCCACTTCTTTGTGTTATTCCAGGACCTTTGTTCCTAACCCTGCTGTTGAAAGCCACTGATCTGATCTTTTCTGTCAATGAATTACTGATGAAGAATTAAGAGCTGTTTAAAATTTGTATCCACATTCTTAGCTGAGATCAGTCTCTTTAACCTTACCTGACCCTTTTTGATAAGTACAACCCATGGAACCAGAACTTGTTTTGGGAGCACCAGGATCCCTCGATCCTTTGCTGCACATGTCTAGGTGTGGGCCATCTGTGAAAACATCAGCCCTCAGTGCCTTCTGCTGTCTCAAACCTTCTGGCTCACTGAGTGTGTGTGGTCTGGTCTATCTAGAGAGGCAGGTGGGCTTTTTTGAGATATTCCTTATTTCAAGCCATTTCTTATGGAGCAAGCGGCAGAATGGCCACTAGATTTTTCTCCTTTTTTCCTTCTGAATCAGAAGTCCATGGATTTTAGATGTGACACCTGCTGGTGTTCAGTTAGCTGAGGAAATCATTGACTTGGAGTATTTTTAGATTTTAAAGCCATGCTCTGTGACTGTGTACCATGAAAAATAGCCACTGTGCTTCCACAACTCTTGAGAAGCTATATGCAGAATTTGCATAGAGCACTGTCGGGGTTTTCTTTAGATTTCTGGGTATCCATTAAGCATGGAAACCCAGTTTTTCAAAGTGTTTACAAAACTTTTGCCACGGGAATGTTCTAGTTAATGAATAACTGCTCAGCATGCCCTTTACTAGCATGTGATTTTCCTCTTTGATGTTATGCGTGATCTTGGCTTAATTGGATATAGCTTTACAGACCTGCAAGGGCTCTCTGAAAAAGCAGTTCTGCTGATTAAATCTAATGACTGGTCAGAACTGGATCCTGTGCATTTCCCTGCCTTCCACCAGCTGTGGGGAAGCCAAACCAGTGCTATTCTGAATCTCATGGTTTCTTGTTGATTTGTTTCTCCTCTAGTACCCTATCCCAAGGATAAACCAAGCCACGGGTCAGCTGTTGAGCATTTATACATATCTGGATTTTGGAGATGTTGAGATATAGGAGGAACCACTGGAGTTTGGATTACAACATGAGTTATGAGGGCTCTCTTCTTACTTCCTTCTCCAACGGAGATGTTCTTATTTAGCTACTGTAGTGGAAATTTACTCTTAAGAAGCAGTATTTGAGATTATCTCAGTGAGTGGTTAGAATCTAGTCTCCCTAACATGAACAGTCTTTTCCTTTCTTCTTTGTAAAGGAGGTGCAAGTAGTTACCAATTATAGCTGATAGTGTTCATCATTTTCTCTCCCAAACGTTATGGAGCTGCAGTTTTCACAGGAATGCCTTTGCTTCCAAATAGTCAGCCTCTTAATGCCTGTAGACTGTTCATCTACAGCATCTCTGTAGCAGTTGTGGCATGAGAAGGAATAAAAGCTTGAGAGAGGGGCAGTGGAAGGAGGTACACCTTACCCAGGAGGCACCAGAAGCATGATGAGCCAGGTAGAAGCTGTGAAAGCAGAGTTGTCATGTTTCTGTCCCTTCTGCTCCTGGCAGCAGAGTACCTTTGCCATAAGGCATCAGCAAGTCTATAACTTCAAGTCAATGTTTGTGCAGGCTTATCATGACTGATTCATTTCATGGCCAAGCGCTGCCTGGTGCGGTGTTCTATGTTTGTTAGGTGGAGGAAACACTTCCTCTTGATCAGCCTACTTAGACACCAACCCAAGCCTGCCTGAGATTAATTCCAATGACAAACAAATTGAAAAATAGCGTTTAATTCCAGTTGCTGACATCTTAGTGCTTACTGGTTCCCACCTGTTTTCAGTACATTTTGTGTTGTGCATCAGCAATATAATGATATAATAAGGGTTTTTGCTCCCACTGCACAAAATGCCCTTATTCTGATTGTATTCATTATATATTAGATGTGGTTTGAAAACCAGTTTTTAAAGAAACTGAAAAAACAAGTCCAGCATTCAAAATATGTATTAATAGAAAATAACGTGTTTTGACTGTAATGTCATTACTAATAGGAGTTCCAAAGCTCTCTGGTAGGTCTAAGAACTTACTTTCTCCTACAAATGGAAGCTGCAATATGCACATTACTGATTAAAGAAAGTTGGCGTGGTGAGAAGAAGTTATAACCAGTAGGAAAAAGCTTATTCTGGCTAATTGTACTGTCACTGGGCATGAATTGTAATTATACATACATTGTAGTGGTATAATTGGAATATCCTATCATATTTTCCTTGAAAAGTGGCAAAAAGTCTTGTGTTTAAAACCAGGACATCTCATGCGTTCTTGCAAGGAGGCTTAAGCTGTATGTTCATAGGGCAAACTGGAGTAGGATGGCCCAGTCCTGCACCTAGGAAGGAATAACCCCAGGAAAACAGCTCTGGGGAAGGGACTTGTGGGACAGTAATCTGGACACAATCCAGCAGTAGACCTTGCAGCAAGGAAGATTTGACAGCAGTCTGGGCAGTATCAGCAGAAGCAGAGCTAGCAGAAGGAGGAAAGTGATTAATGTCTTCTGCTTAACTTTTTTTAGACCATGTTCCAAATATTGTATACTTTACGAACAGAACCCCACCAAAACCAGGAGGTGGTGGAGGTAATACTAACGGGAGTTGAGCAAAGAACCACTAAGGGGTTGAGGAGCTGGAACACTTGCCCTTCAAGCAGAGGCAGAGAAAAGGGGGCTTGTTCAGCTGGGAGAAGGGACAGCCTGGGGAGCACTGAAGTGTAGCCTTCCTCTTATATTTACAACTTTGAAATCCCCAGACTCACATAATCACACAGATTTCTGCGTTTCGTTGGACCTTTCCTCCTTAATTCCACTACTTTGAGAAGGAGAGTGTAGCAAGTGGAAGGACTTTAAGATTTTCATTGTGTCAACCAACTGCAACTCTTAACTGGGAAAATACAGGAGATACAAATTCAATTAATACTTCTCAGATCCCCATGGTCAGTTTTTAGGAGGTTAGGAAGGTATGCAAGAATTAAGAGAACATACTTAGTGTACCCAACTCCTCTGCCAGCCTCAAGGTCTTGAACTTTGTGGGTGCTACATCAGTCAGTATTCTTCTAAGCTTGACTCTGAAATTACAAAAATTCCTTCTTTAGCTGCTAATTGTTGGACTTTGGGTTTTGTACAGCATTGAAAAATGAGAGCTAATAAGGAGTGACTGTGTGATATTCATTCCTTTTACCTACTGCTGGTTTTGGCATCCCCAAATGTGGATACCATGGAAATCACAAAATACACTGCTCTGCATCTCAGAGACTCTCTGGATGTCTTAGCAGGACATCATTTACTCTCTACAGTTACTTCCTCTGCTACAGTACAAATAATTGCTTTTAACTACAAACCCTAGAGCATCCGTATGGTTAACTTGAGACTTGCCCTACATCCTTGAGCTTTTGCAAGGCAGCTGTCCTATCTACAACTGAGGTGTAAGTTAGCCTTCTGTTAAAGAAAAAATATAGACATTAAAGGTTACCCACATAGATGCTTTGATTTGAATTGTAATCTATGAGTAAATTAAGTTTTTAGGTCAAAATCAAAAGCTGTCTAGCTCAATTTTGGGCTTTTTTTAGAAAAAGCAAACCAAAACAACTCTGTTTTTCTTGTTGAATATTTCATATTTTTAAACCAGCAGGAACAGTGTGCTCAGTGAAGGGCACAATTTACTGCCTCTTTTTTTTTTTTAATGTTTTACAGTGTACGTCATTGCAAAAGCGAAGTAGTCATTTGGTCTTTAATTTCTGATCGTGACTGCCATAGAACTATTCATTGTCTTGCTATATATAGAAATTGGATTGCCTTGCTTCAGCCCTGGTACTGTTCAGCAAGTGGTGGTCTCGAGAGAGAGCTTCCAGCACAGATGACATGCCTGAACGTTATTGTGCTGCTCTGCACTTTGAAAGGAGAGGCAAAATAAGCTGTAAAGAGTAGCTGTCGTTCCAGTGGTAGTGCTGATATCCTCAGATCAGGGTTGGAATTAATTCTGTCAAAAAAACCTCCATTTTCTTCTGAGCCTAAGGATGAATTCAGGTTTCCTGCAGTTCATCTGACATATTTCACCTTTCTTGACAGGAACTTCTTTTTGTACGCAGAATTCACTATTGCTAAAGCAGATGGTGATAATGCAGTTGGTAATACATAATGGATTTATCATTGTCTATTTGGAGAACAAAAATAATAATTTCATTTAGTAGTGACAAAATGCTGTGTTGTATTTATCAATATTTTTCCCTCTATGTGTACAGATAATATTTATATGCCTTTGGAACTGATACTTAATAGTACTTAACAGGTACTTAATAGTTAAACATTAACCAAAAAAGATGGAGATATGTATCACTTTTGAATCAGACGTTTTGGGACAGAAAATCCTGTCTGTGTTATTTCTGCGTTTTCTGTGCCTGTGGTCTTGCAAATAATTTACAGTCTTTTATTTTAAATAATGTTTTTGCGCATTGTTGGAAAATATGTCAGCACTGTTTTTCCAGAAGAGCATCAGCAGTGAAATTGAGCATTTTATCCTTAAGCAAGGAGTAAGTTAGTTGTCCAGGCATTTCAATGACCTGAAATGGCGTGGGTTGTAACAGAAAGCTCCTCAGGTGTGTTTATGATGCTCAGGTGAGTGAGAGGTCTCTTTTTGGTGCAGGTATTTTTGGGCAGAAGCTGGAAGACACTGTGCGGTACGAGAAGCGCTATGGGAACCGCCTGGCCCCCATGCTGGTGGAGCAGTGCGTGGACTTCATCCGACAGCGGGGGCTGAAGGAGGAAGGCCTTTTCCGACTGCCTGGGCAGGCTAATCTCGTCAAGGAGCTACAGGATGCCTTCGACTGTGGGGAAAAGCCTTCCTTTGACAGGTAAAACCCTCCAGCTGTTCCCCACTCCCTGCAGCCGAGGCAGGACATGGTGTGCTGGGCTGGCTGACCCAGAGTGCTGAAAAACACATGGCAGCAACAGATAGAGTGACACGGTTTTGTAGGTTTCTCTGTGTGGTTCCTATTACTGCTCTGAAATGTCTTCTTTTCTGTTCTGACTTTGATGTCCGATTTCAAAGCGTTTCTGGAGAATTTCCTTTTGTGAAAAGTTGGTTAGGTTAGGAGAAGTATTGCTAATGTTTTGGTTTAATCAAAAATATCTGGATTGCCTTGATCTTAATATAATTTGAAATGCAGTGGTGGTGCTGGCATTCACAAAGTTCCACAAAGGAAGAATTTCTGTTATCACCAATCTCAGTGTGTTCTGTTATCTATAAAACTGACTGGAAGGGAAGTACCCTTTCATGCATTTCTTTATAATTTTGAGCCTTTGGTCTTACAATAAAAGTCACTCTGTCCATAAAAACAAACCTATGTGGTCTTGAGGGTCCAGGTTTGGTTTGTATTCCAATATTTATGCAGTTTTACAGAGTTAATGAGAGTTTCTGGGCCAAGGGAAACCTGATCCTGTTCCCACAGCTGGGTTTGACTTCACTCTCCTGTAAGTAATTGTAGTCTCCTGTGATTTTTGTACTATCTTCCTGTAAGCATTGACAGCAGCAGTCACAAACTCAGAGTGTGCAATCAGAGAAACAACCAGTGGATTATGAGTGCCACACAGGCTTTTAAACTCTGTCCAGAATTAGTATGATGGTCATGAAATTTCAATTCAAGAGACTGTTAAACAGTGGTTGTCCTCAGCATGTGCCCTAAGTGACACCCATAACACTGGCATTGGGATGCTTCACTGCAGTTGTGGGCCCAATGGGAATTAGGAGCAAGAGGCAAATTGCATTTATTATGTGAGACCTTTGTCTGATAGAAGTCCAAGTAACAGGAAGTAAAAGGGTAGCTTGATCTTTTAGTGCAAAAGCATGCCGTAATTCAAACCTGATTGCTGGAAGTGATTTAGGTGCCTCCATTCCCTGTTCCCTGTGAAGTGAGCAGATTCATTAAGCTTGAAGGTTTGTGCATCAGATGCACAGAAGGCAGACACCTGTAATGTTCTTTCATCTCCAACAGTTTCCTCAGTCCTGACCCTCACTTTAAAAGAAAAGTTAAGAATTAATAACACTCTGGAAAAGTGACTTATCCTCCTCTGAGGTTTGTTTCTCATTTGAAGGTGAATTAGGATAATTGATGAGTAAATGGTTTTTTGGAACCAGAGGACTTTAGGAAGTGACTGTGTTAGCTGATAAATATTTAGGGCATGCTCACTCACCATTCAAATATCATGTAGCTTATTTTAAAATGGTAAAGAAGCATCTACTGGGTATGTTTCCTTACTTGGACATTATGATAAATATTACTGATAATGTCTGTCTCTACCAAGGAGTAGGCAAGTGGAAGAAACAAAAGGTTATTTTTTCTGTGCCTGTAAACCAAATAATTGTGGAGGAGATGCATAAGAAAACAAGCCACCCTGAGCTGTGGGAAGATGATGTACTTCCCCACTGAGAGGTACAGCTTGAAGGAAGTGCACAAGTTCTAACTACTCCAAGCAAATGAGACCAGGGCTCAGCCATACTAATTTTCTTTCAAGGTTATCTAGCAACATCTGTAACACAGACTAATGAGCCCCATGCACAGGTATGCTGGCTGAGCTTTAGCAGATGAAAAGAAGAAGAGATTTTACATGCTACTGCTGTGAAGGATGCACGTAATTTCTACTCTAGCAATTAGAAACACCAGCAGGAGCTGCCTATAAATTGCTGGTCCTGCAGTTCTGCTTCAGAAGCTCAGAATTTATAGAACACTGACCTTGTATGTCCTCGTGTCTCGCACAGTGTACTTTTCATGTTTACTTTTTCACATTAAAGTTTGGAGAGGTGTGATTCAGGTGTAACAGTGGTCCAGAAATCAAGCAGAGAAATTCTGCTCTGACCTCTGTGTTATTTCCATTGAGCATCTGCTTTTTTCTTTCAACCTGTTGTTACATTTGTAAACTCTTGAGGTGAAGTGCATTTCACCGTGTTTATAGAATACCTGTGTGATGACCTTGGCTTGGGCTAACTTTTCATTGTGCTGAACAACATCCTAGGCTTTGAGTTTGATGCAGCCTGTTTGGCAAGCTGAGCTCTTGGAAAGTGGCCACAGCATGAAAAGTGCTGTAGAGAAAGAAAAAAAAATACACATTAGGCATCCATGCTTACTTTTTCTTGTGAGCCTCTAGATCCACTGGGTTTAATATGTAATTACACGTTGATTACATGTTAGCCAGAAGTCCCATCATTCAGGTTCTCTCTATTAATTTATGTCAGTAGTAATAGAGACTTTTGCAGTTAGAGCAGAGCTGACACTTTTGTTCCTGGGGCATGGAACACAATGGAATACAGGTTACACGTCCTGTGGAGGTGCTGGGTCACTGGCTCTGATAGGGAGAAAGACTGGCTGCTGTCATCAGTGTTGGAGCTAACACCAAGAGCTGATGGTTGAGGAGTTTGCCATTTTTCATACTCACATTTTTTCCATCTGCAAGTGCACATAAGTCAGACAAACTTTAGAATACATGAAGATGCTTTGAAATATATGTGTGGACTTGTGTATATTTTTGTGTGATAAATTGCTATTAAATAGTTCTTCTCTTTATGCCTTCATAGGCAATTCAGTAAAGTATCTAACATAGAATGAAAAGCAAAACCAAAGGCAAGATCATACACCCTTTATACTCCTTTAAAATGTCATCTCTGTGTTAAGAAGGATGCACACCTTAAATGACCGTACAGGTGTTGGGAGATGGAGTTCAGAGGCACAGACCTGCTCTTTGCCCAAAGTTCTTCTATCCATGGTTCTGTGGAGACCCTGCCCTTCTTCCTCCCCTCTTGCCTTTCTGTCTGCATCCCCTTGGCAGAGAAGACCACAGGGCAAGCACAAGAAGAGTGAATAAAGCAAATTAGAAACAAAGAGGGCAATAGCTTCACTCAAAAGAAAATGCAGCCATATTTTGAAACATAAAACTTATCTGAGAAGTGGTTGCTCACCCATGAGTTAGCAGCTGGGTGTTCCAATACTGAAGTCAGTTACAAAAATGCAGTGGAGAAAACCTTCACTTACTAATTTTGGTCTTGGTCTTATGGTTGGAATAAGGTATTGCTGAAGAGTCATGTATGAGAATGGAACAAGTGTTTATAAATTTTCAAACACTCAGACTGAGAAAACCCTGTGTCTGATCTGAAACATCCAGCACCCCAGGCTCCCTCTTATAAAAACTGGAACATCATCATTTCTTGCAGTATTGGAAAGGTGAGGTGCAGCTGCTGCAGCTAAAAACTGCTGAGGTCTTTTGTGTGAAGAAAAACACAGCGTCTCAAAATTGCATATCACTTTAGAAACAAAAATCAATAAATACCTTACTCCCTCTGAATGTATCCACACATATTGTGAAATTTGCTTTAAGGAACTAGGAGTGCAATTAGGCAATCCCTCATGCTTGCTGCTATTTGAAATATCCTTGGTATTTCCAGTACAGCTCCACCTCTCTGTAAAATTGCCCCCTCCAGGGAATCTATTTTTTTTGCCCTTGGGGTATTTGATTCTTTCTTCTTGTGTGGCTTATGTTTTACTCATCAAGTCCCTCATCTCCTTTACAAATCATACATTTGTAATGACAGAAAGTGAATTATGACCTTTTGTTCTGTGAAATTAACACAGAGAATATGGCACTGTGTAAGGAAAATTGCATAAGGATTTGTTTTCCAGTCTTCATCTAGAAGGGGTACAAAACTGGATTTCTGTTTTCATATTGCCTCTTTCCATGTGCTGTTCATCACAATTACTACCAGATGACACATGAGATAAGATTGCTCAGGGAGAAAAAATATTTGAAATGTCACTGAAACAAATATTAATAAAAAAATGAATGTGATTGATGTGTGTGGCTCAGGTTTTCATAACTACTACTGATGTACATAGTTCAGTAGTTTAGAGAGTTTAAAAGTTACACAGCTCACCTGCCAGCATTTGTGTGCACGCACAAGAGAGGAAGAAAGCGTGTAAATGCATATTTAACAAAACAAAATTCCTAATTCATTCTCTTATGGGTATGAATTGCTCTCAAGAAGGAGCAAAATGTTACTGTTCTGGTCACCATTGTAGTCAGCTGAGAAAAAGGTACCTACAGTAGTGATGATATAGTGTGGTAGCTGGCAAATGCTCATTCACTGGAGCCATATCCAGAATGTAAAACGCTGTGTTCCTGTGCATTTAATCACCGGTATTATCGAAGCAAAATAAGACAATGAGGAGGGTGAGGTGAGAAGGAGCACATGCACAATTCCTTTTCTCCTTCAGAGGCAAAGGATGCTTTACAATGTGGGTGAATGCGGGAAATGGGACGTGTCTCAGTGGGGGCTGCAGTCTGCATTGCACTGTGCAGATGGCAAGTAGAAAACACTGGGTGTAAAAATTGTTCTTTGTTTTCCAGATCCAAGCCTGTACATAAGAATTTGTTTAGAAGCAGATAGTTTCCCACAACGAAGGGGCTTTATATGCTTTCCTACTGGCGAAGTGCAGTAATCCCTTAAACTCCACATTTTTATGTGAAATGAAGTCTTTACTCGAAAGCTTGTTCCTGCCAAACAAAAATGGCCTTAGGCCTGTGAAAATTCCTGTTTGTTTCTGCTGGTTCCAGACTTTCTTGCCTGATCCTCTCAATCTGCTCATCAGCTATGCCTCTGGACCCACTTCCATGTCCTTTACAGCTCCAGCTTTTATTCTAACTAGCTAACAAAAATAACCTCTGCATATGGCACAACTTAAAGACCTAGTCTAGCAATTAAATACACATTAGGAGACATATCTAGTGTGATGCAAGGGTCATTAAATCAATTTAATTGGTGTCCTGTTGTGTTTTAGTTTGGTTTGGTGTCCTCAGAGTGTTTTTAGTTCTTGGCAGTGAGTGAACATTTGTAGTTACTTCTCATGAATTTCAATTTCAGAAATGGTTGGTTTGTCAGCTCTAATTAAGTTAAAAAAAAAAAAAGCAGCTATGTATTCCATTTTCCAGAGACAAATGATTTCTTAGACAACCATGGTCACCTTTAAGCAAGGATTACATTTTGTTACTATGTGCAATGTCTGAGAGAGTGATTTTTTTCAAGCATTCTTTTCTGGGTTGAAAAATGTGTGGCTTTTTCTTCCAGTAAACAAGAACAGGTAGGCTATCTGTTGTGGGTTTCCATGTTTCTACGTATGCTTGCAATCCCTGAAAAATCTTGGAGAAACTTAACAGTTTGTCTGAACAATCTATCAAGAAGAAATAATTATTAGTATATTCAGTGGAGCTGGTAGATCTCTTTCCTAGAGGGAAGCCATCTGTTTCTTAGACCTCTGCCGAGCTTATCTGAAAGCATTTGTGTCTCTTTCTTTAAGGACCTGTATTTTTGGAAGTAATTTTTAATATCCTTCCCTGTGGAGTTTGGAATTTTCTTTATCCTAAATTGCTGTCTTCATAGCTGTTTTTAAAGCCTTTATAAACCTACATAAATTGGCTGCTGTTGGAATTACTGCATTTGGTATGTAACTATTGGAAATAGAGTCTACCAGTCTTCACTATTACTTGTGGACTGTGGAAAGGTAGCATGCTGTGTAAAAATGGTGAGCAAAAGGACAAAGGAGCAGGATAGGCTTGGTTTATTTCTTTTTCTAAATCAAAAAACAAGAATAGAGATAAGTTGTTAACTTACTCTAGAGCCAGGCTGGTAAATGCATTCATATGTTTCTCAGGTTGTGGGCAAAATTTAATCTGGTACTTAAATGAGGTGCAGGACTGCTTGAACTAGATCTCTACATTATGTAGGAAAATTGTATAGAGTAGTGCTTTGAAGATATCCACATAGGGGAAGAAAAATCACATAGCATGTTAAGTTAACCTGACCTTTGGATTTCTGGACCAAAGCCTGTCTCCCAAAATCAGTCAAGCTGGTACACAAACGGTAATGTTCTCTTTTGTTTTATTACCAGGACTCAAATTGAATTATAACCACACAGCTTGTTGTTCCCTACTGTTTGTTCTTCATGCAAACTGTTTATGTGCCGTCATGATCAAGAGCTATTTTTGGCACAGCATTAATCTCTCTGTAACGTGACCTTGCCTTGTTAATACTTCCTGTCGGTGAGTTTACGAGGGGCTTGCTGGCTGTGCGCTCTGGAGCGCTGACTGCAGCTCTCTGAGCACGCTGTCTGCTGCTCTGAGTGCGAGGGTTATGCCTGGATTTCTGGGGGCCTGCTGGGCTTCAGGGATATTGTTTATGGGAGAGAGAGTGAAAAACTCCAGGGAGTGTAATCGGTCTGACAGCCACTTCCATGGTGTCTGTGGTATCACAAAGGAAAGTGCTGTCAAAACAGCAATGCCATGAGAGATATTAATGACAAAGTTCAGATGAATGAGGACTTGAATTTGGGCAGCCTGATGACTAAGGAGAGGCTGGGACACATTTGCATTTGTCATGCCTGTGCATGAACAGTGCTGGGGTGCAGGGATGCTCCTTTGGAAATGCCACCATGAATACACTATTAATATTTCAGTGAGATAAGTCATCTTTCTTAGACCTCCCACCACAACATGCCAAAATAGCTGTTTCTCAGCTTGCCAATGCTTTTTATGTTACATTCAGTTCCCCACTTCGTGTTTCGTCATTCCCATTTCAAACTCGTAATTGTGCATTTGGAGAAAGTCTGCCTTGGTTAATGGGAGTTGTTCTAATTTAGATAACACAGGATTTTCTGCCAGAATTGACATACTGTATTTTAATAAAAATTAATGAATACTTCTAATCATGTTAATTATGAACGTGTAATCATTAAACACTTTGATATTACACAGTCAGATAGCAAAAGAAATATGAAGATAAGTATAATCATTACATTTTTTTAGCTTTAATGATTCTGGAATGTAGGCAAGGACAGCGCTCAAGGGGGAAATTCTGCCCTGTTTTAAACTCATCAGTTGAAAGTGAAAAATGTCCATAAGGAAAAGGTCCTCCATAGGTCTTCAAAGATCCATGTTTTAAAAACTACACCAATTATCCTCAAGGCAGAAATATAAGTACTGTTGTTTGACTTAGACTGTGGATGGAGCACTGTAGACTAAAAATGGAAATAAATGCTCCCAGTCCCCCAGTTCAGCACTTCTTTGAAACCTACAGCTGTTCTCTCTGGCTGAATAGTGCTTAGTGGTATTTGTGGACTAAAACACCCAAAAGACAGATGCATTAGGACTGCATTAAAAAATTTTCCCCTGTAATTTAAAGCAAAGAGTGAAAAAATAATACTATGTTGCAAGGTCTAAAGTCTCAGGTACTGAGAGACAGTCTTTTATTATTTTCTTATTTACAGAAATATCAACATTTTTATTCCCACAGTTGGACTCAAAGAAGAAAGTTACTAGCTTTGATCTAAATGTTTATAAGTAGAGTTTTAAAATCTAGTTCTTAAAGTGCTTGGCAAGCAATATGTCTCTGTATACAGACTGTGTTTATTTTGTTTGTGCTGCCCAAATCTGTATGGTAATTTCTGTACAGATAGATTAAATCCTAAGAAGTGGTCCAGTACAGTTAAAGGAAAAAAATAACAAATGTTCCAGAATCTTACTTTGCAACCCCACCATCTCGTGGCAGTCTGTGGTATTGCCTTAGAAAATAATAATAATAATAATAACAACAACAATGTAAAAATTGGTTTAAAATATTGTACATATGTATCTGTCTGCTGATTGTGACCTGGGTTTCTAATCCCATTTTATAAAACACCTGTCTATATACTTGTAAATAAGCATGTGCTTTGGGAAGTTAATTTGAGAGCAACACTTGCCAGTTTCTTTCCTCCTTAGCCTCCTGCCTCCCCATTTCTCTCAGTTCTTCCATGGTAGACCCACAATTTTTGGCATTTGCAGTGATAATCTAACAGTACCTCACACCAAAAAAATAAAGTTCATAAATTGCATTCATTTTTAAGGCTTCTGTCCCCTTCTTCAGCCTTTTTATCCTTCAGCTGCTGTGCCCTCTAGGAACAATTATTCCACAGCAAGGACTGGTGTAAAATTATTCTTACGTACTACATGAAGCATGATCCTGGCAGTACAAAGAAGGGAAGATATTACTGTGTAATCCCCTTATTGAGAAACCCGTGTGCCAACTTCTAATAGTTTTTCAGTAATTTCCTTCACTTAACCTGTTTGATTCTTGTATTTTGCAAAGACCTCTCCAGTTTTATGCGAATAGACTCCGTGAAGATGTGGTTAAGTCCTTCAGCAAGGTGTGAGGAGTTTCCTTGTTTAAAAAATGCAGTAAATAATAAAATCTTCAGAAAGACAATGATTGCCAAATTGAGAATAGGTAGAAGAGAAAGGTTAGGGACCAAATCTGAGCTAGCTTTTGAAATCTCATAAAAGAGTACAATCATACCTAGTTTCATGCTTGTAGTTCCCCCCGTTTGTTGTATATGTATCCAAAAAGTGTGGGTGGTAGGTAAACACTGTTTTAAATTCAAGCCACTCTACAACAGAGGGTTGCTATCAAGAGAGCAGAATTTGAACTTTCTTTAAAAATGTGGGTTTGCATTAGTGTTTTATAGCTTTTCCCTAGAAAACGCTTTTTGGAATTTGGGCTGGAATTCACATTGGAATTACAAATGTTTTCTGTGCATTTGTTTTGAGGAATTTGGTGGTGGTAAACATTTAAACATATACAGTGCTTTATCATCTCTCTTCTTCTGACATACCATACCACATTACTCTAAGGGTGTTCCCACCATTCCTGTTAAGATTTAACTAAGTAAAAGCCATTACTGTTTTAACAGATTATGCCAAAATAATGATTAACATACCTCTAGCAAAGCTTAAGTGCATCAAATACCAGTGGCTCCCTTTGAGACACTGAGTTTAAAACAATACTCCATGTGTGAAGTCTTCAAAGAAAAAGAAAATGCATAATAATGCGCATTGTAGTCATGTGCATTTTCTCTTTCTTATTAATGAAATGAGTAAAATTGAGTGCCTCCTTCTGTGATTTTTCAGAAAAAAAAAGAGGGTGAGATAGCAGCTTGCAGTACAATTCTTTATCTAAACCAGGGAAGGCATGTAGAACATTCCGGTAAGGATTTGAATAAATGCCTGAGTAACTAAACCCAGGGATGGAGCCAGACATAATGCAAGAGAGATTTCTTCATGCTAACTTGTGCCTTATATCTAATTTCTACTTAGTTATTTTGAGATAAGTACTCCTAAGTTAAGGGAGTGTAACTTTACACACCACAGAAACATTGAAGCAAGTCTGATTGCTTTGTCTGAACTTTATGATTGCTGTCCTTCTCCCTCTGTTACTTTTAGTGTGCCTGATAAAGAGCTGAGGCTCCTACTAGCTGTATCCAAAAAAATCTTACATTTCTGCAAATGCAGTTATGGGAAGCACATGTTGTATCAGGTCTTTGAGTGTTGGCCCTGTGATGTTACCTGTTCCACAAGCATTCAGACGTTTTCTGTTTGATGCCTCAGCTTATTTGGTACAAGATAGAGCTAAAACTCATTTCCCAGGGATTTGTGGTTCTGAGTGTAAGTACATCCAGGTTTTCAGTGTAAGAGTACAGCTAAAAGGCACAGTAGTCATTTAGTGGGAGCCCATAGGAAGAAGATGCATGACAGGCAAAGAGCTGTAATTCCAATAGGTAGACTTCAACTAAATACCAGTGGTATATATGGTTTCCTTTAAAACCTGTTTCCTGAACACTGGTAACAGGGGACGTGGTGATAAAATGGAATTGAGACACGCTGGGCATGTTTTAGGATCTGGGGCCATCTCTAGTAGGAGAAAAATTCCCAGTGTGTAAATGCCTTGTTTCTAGCTTAGGTGAAAATGAAAACTATCATTTAAGATGAATTTTGCATATTTGAAGGGAGATGCTTGTCAACCAGAGGCAGGAGCTATCTCCTCCATACCTGTCTCTGCAAACAGGGCCTTATGTGTAATTATTTATGGTAATAAATTACTAGAGTTGACAGACATTTGCCTGTGGGTATCCTGAGTTCTGTACAGGACAAAAAATCCAACAAAAAACAGATTACATGTAGGGTTTGTAAATATATATAATGCTGATGAGTAGAATGTGGGGTGACAGTGGAAAAGCGGCAGGTTTTAGCTTGTCAGTCTCACAGCATCATCCTGATTCACACTAATGACTTCTTGTATTCCACCCCAACAGCAACACAGATGTGCATACTGTGGCTTCACTGCTCAAGCTGTACCTAAGGGAACTCCCAGAACCAGTCATACCATATGCAAAATACGAAGATTTCCTTTCCTGTGCCAAAATGCTCAGCAAAGAGGAAGAGACGGTGAGTTGGTAACTCGAGTAAGATGAAATAAAAAGCTGTTCCAGTTTTCAGGAGGAGAGAAGCTGGCACTTGTCCTAATTTAAATGAGCATCTATTTAATTGAAGCAGGTCTTCTGTGAAAATTGTTGCCACCATGGTCCTTGGGAATTCTAAATAAAGGTGTGTAGCATAGCCTTAGCTGTATTTATTGCATGCCACTGGATCCAGTTCAGGTAAACATCATTGTAGTCAAGAGCTTCCATTTTGCATTGAAGAGATGTATGTATTCATGGATTCGACTCTGAACTTTCAAAAGAAGGGTCTTGATGGTTGCTGTTCAACTCTTGCTGGTTAATATCAGGAGTCATTTATTAGTCAGAATCTAGTATGGGCCAGAACTGGGTAAAATAACCAAGTAGTTTCTTGTAGGAAATGCTAGCTAGTTCAAACAAGAACTGTTCTTGGAAGACTTAGCCTTGTTATCAGCAGCAAGAATGAAACTGTTGGTCAAAAAAAGAACTAAAGAAAAAGAAGAGACATGATGAAGCCAAGATATTTAATTTCTTGTTTATTTTTTTCCAGAGCTCATCCATGTTAGCCTAATCCAAAATTTGTTTTATAAGCTGTTCCTCATCATAACCTGTATTTAATGCTACAGTTTCAGTGGTGTGTCTGTTATCTTGTAGTTGGAATTGCTGACTTTTTTTTTTTTAAATTTGATAAAATATCTGAAAGCTGTGCCTACTCACTCTTTATTTTTCCTTAAACCTCTTAAAGGGCCTGAAAGAACTGGTGAAGCAGGTGAAGAGCCTGCCAGCTGTCAATTACAATCTGCTGAAATACATCTGTAGGTAAGTGCTCTTGCAAGAATATCACTATGGTATTTATAAGTGTGAGATGACAGACAGACCTGTCTGTCTACGTGCCCTGAAGGAAAAACATTACTCACACTTGGAGGACTGGAGAACTCAAGTGAAGGTACTAAAATGGTAGGTTTACTGCATGACTAATTAGTAATTTGCTTTATCAAGATTGTGACTTTCTTTTCATAAGCAAGCAAGGAGTGCAAGAAAGTAGAAGTGAATATATTCTATCCTCTTGATAGGACCTTGTTTTTCCCATTTCTAACTGCAGTTATTGGCTTTGTTTGCATTTGGAATGCAATACTTAAACTATGTTAAGAAACCATCACATGATTTGACTTTTTTTTCCTCATTTTCCATCTTAAGTGTTCCTTAAGGACCTCTTTCTTCCCCACAGATTCCTTGATGAAGTCCAGTCGTATTCAGGTGTAAACAAAATGAGTGTGCAAAACCTGGCTACGGTTTTTGGCCCCAACATTCTGCGCCCCAAAGTGGAAGATCCTCTGACTATCATGGAGGGTGAGCTTACTCTACATAACTTGTAAGAGAGAAGAAGAAATTACTTTAGGTTTGCTACTAGCACATACCAGTCCATGCAGTATGTGCAGTAAGTTCCATATATCTGTTATATAGAGACAGACATTTTTAACCTGAATCAGCTTTTGGGTTAAATCTTGCAGGCTAGTATAAAAGGTACTGAAGCGTGCAGCCTTGCAAACAGACTTTGCATGAGATTGTTCTGCCTTGGCAGCTTCACTAAACATGGACCTTCTTTCTCAAAACTTGCTGCCAGCGTGGCATGTTCTTACTCAGCACGTGCACTTGGATTGCAGTTAATATTTCACCTGTGGTTCTTGAGGACAAGGAGAAGCTCAGGTTCACACTGCAGTGACCCGTGTAGAACCCCCACGAGGTAGTTGTATATTGCATGCCTTCCTGAACAACAGGAATCAATTTACCATCTGCATGTTCTCATTTACAGCCATGTTCAGCTGTAGCATTTTGCTGTGATTTAGACAAGAATACAGACATGGCAATGTCCTCCTATGACTTCCTTCTAGTCTTAGTCTTTGTGACTTTAACTATGCGTGAAGTACACAATGTCTTTTCTGCCATCAAACATGTTTCTTTAATGTGTAGGATTTACTCAGCTCTCTTGAAAATTAGGGCTGTACATAAACTGCACTGAAAATTGCAAAAAATGCAGTTTTCATAGTTTATTTGGTAGTGTATGGAATTATTCTTTTCTTGTGAGTATGATGCTTTTTCTCTTCTCAGATACAATTCCCTCTATACTTTGTTCATCCACTTGTTTTTCTGAAGCCTTATTTTTTCACCTTCTTCTATTTAATTCTTGTGAAGATGACTGTGTTGTGAACAGAAATATGTAATTTCCAAATCACGTATGAAATCTGTGAATACTGTCGGAGCAACTCTTCAGCCTGCTTATCAACAGCCCTAGAATTAAAATGATGATGCCTGTTGTGGGAAACGAGATGGATATTACATTCTCTGTGGGAAAGCACATACACTTTTTTAACTAATGAGAAACAGGTTTGGTTAAACAGATTTATGACCTCTTTTAGGCATAACTATAAGATTTGACATAAGACAGTGCTGATTTGCAGTTGGGCTGCACATATTTGAATGAAGACTACACATTGGTTGGTGCTTATGGCCTTTGGTCATTTCTCTTTGCCTTTTGGAAGACAGAGAGTTGCACAATCATCCAAAATAAAACAGGCTATGGGGGGGGAACCATATCTTTATCATGGGGATGAGGAGTTGGTTTTGTTTGATTCAGCAGATATTTCCTTCAGAATTCCAGCCATGGGGAATATTTTTCCTGTCAAATGCAGTCATAAAAGCTGCCTGAGGACAAAGCAATGTTTGTAGTAAAGTTCTGCACACAACAGGTAATGTTCTCAAAAGGAATGCAGCTGAGTGTGCCAGGGGATTAGCTAAGTGAATTTTCCTGCTGCCTAGTTCCAAAGTATCATTTTGCCTCAACAAAAAGCCAGTGAGAACACCTAAAAAAGATGTTGAATACCCACATTGAATTGACTCTTTGTACTTGTATTTTAAAAGGGTGGGATATAAAATCCAGAGTATTGCAAAGGAATTGATGTGAAATGATTTTGCATAGTGGGAATTTATTGATTAGAAGAGCACAGCATGCCTCTGAAAGCTTTTTAGCAGTTTAAGAAGGAGGTGGTTATTATAACTACCTTGACCTTGTTCCTGAAATATTCTTAATCAACCTTAATGAGGGTCTGCTTAGCAAAAGAGTTGCACATCTTTATCATGCCAAGTCTAGTTCTATTTGCTAGTATGTAAATTACAGTGCAGTCAAGTGGTGTGCACACCAAGGGGCTGTTCTTTTAGAGGAAAGGTGGTCATCTATTACAGGGAGCAGCAAGCTGTGGTCCTGCATTACTTCCATAGTGTGCTATAATGTGGCACAGTTCTCTGACTGCACATAGTCTCACCATGGAGTAGTTAAATGCATTCGCATTAAATTAATTCTGTCTCATTACTGCACCGTTTTGTTTTAGAAGACTGAAATGTCTCTTCCAGCAGTGCAAATCCCTTGCCTGCCCATTTGCTGCTAAACTACCAAACACAAGTGCTGTGCCAGAGTGAGACTTTGGTTTTAAAATGTTCACCAGATTGAGGGGAAAGCCATAATTTAGAATGATGTTACCATGTTCTGCTCATTATCTCCTCCTGTGGTCTTCATGGGATGCAGTAACTGTCATGGTAACAGCTTATTTGCAAATGTTCCTATTGTTTTTAGAGGTCTGTGAGGCCTTGGTGGCTTGGTGTGATGGAAGGAAGAGATAATACTGATGTGGCCCTGCAGCCAAGAGGCACTTCAGCTTGTTAAACATTCAGGGTGTTACGCTGATGAATGCATTGTGTCAATGTTTGTATAAGCTGAATGTTTGCTAAGTATTTGTGGAATCTGGTAGATAAAATATATTTATGCCTTAAATAAAACAGGCCATTCACAACCACGTGCTTGGTGTCCCCTTTCAGGTACAGTAGTAGTCCAGCAGCTCATGTCAGTGATGATTAGCAAACATGAAGAGCTGTTTCCCAAGGATGTAGACCCTCAGATGGGACCTGAGATGTGCAACAACAACAATGAAATTCCAAAGAAAACCACTGCAGGGCAGCTACAGAACAAAGAGAACAACAATACCAAGGAGACAGCAGTGAGGCGCTGCTCTTGGGACACACCCGAGTCTCCCCAAAGGGGAAGCATGGACTGTGAGTCTCCGACTGCTCTGCCAGGCAGCAAGACGAATAGTCCCAGGAACAGCATTCAGAAGCCGGATGTCACCAGGAGCCCGCCACTCATGGTGAAAAAAAATCCTGCTTTTAATAAAGGTAGCGGCATAGTCACCAATGGGTCCTTCAGCAGCTCTGTGGAGGGCCCGGAGAAGAGCCAGACCTTGCCGAACTGCTCCCTGCAAGCCAGGAGAACGTCGTCCCTGAAAGGGCCGGTGACCAAGATGGGGACACAGAGTGTGCAGAACGGAGGGGTGCGGATGGGCGTGTCCAGCACGGACGGGCACAGCAACACCCTCGGCAGCCGGAGCCCGGGCTGGGTGCCCAATGGCTACGTCACTCTGAGGGACAACAAGCAGAGGGAGCCATCGGTGGGTGAGTCAGGCCAGCACAACAGGCTTTCCACCTACGACAATGTCCACCAGCAGTTCTCTATGGTGAACTCTGATGACAAACAGAGCGTAGACAGTGCCACCTGGTCCACGTCCTCGTGTGAAATATCCCTCCCGGAGCACTCCAACTCCTGTCGCTCATCCACCACCACCTGCCCTGAGCAGGACTTTTATGCGGGTAACTTTGAAGACTCTGTGCTGGATGGGCCACCACATGAAGACCTCTCTAACCCGGGTGACTATGAGAACAAAAGTGACAGGAGGAGTGTGGGGGGCCATAGCAGCCGAGCCACCAGCAGCAGCGATAACAGTGAAACGTTTGTGCCCAACAGTACCAACAACCACAGTGCTTTGCACAGCCTGGTGTCCAGTTTGAAGCAAGAGATGGCCAAGCAAAAACTAGAATATGAGACAAGGATAAAAAGGTAAGATGGTTCAGCACTCTACCATCTGACTGCCTTTTGCAGAGTAAATCCAAGCTTTTCCTCTCGTGACTTGCACTAGCTGCAGTCACTACTGTGTCACTCAGCAGGTGCTTGCCAATGGGTTTGTCATCTTTCAATGTTGACATTGCTTCAGCAATACTGTGATCCAGAGGAGTTTTTTGCAGAGCAGTTGTTTGCCATGGTTGTGACATGCTGTCCTCTTGGTGACAAAAGTAAAGCCAGAACCTCGTGACAAAATCAGTAGGCTCTCACAGTGTTTCCCTTAGTTCATGCCTATTCTCAAGAGAAAGGCAGCTGAGTGTCACCTTTCAGTGAAAGCAATTTGTGGCATATTCCACTTGTAGTTTTTGGGACTGGGAAGACTGCTGGACTCCTTTGCAGTCCTCATTGCCTTTGAGAAAGTGTGGCATCTGGGAGTTACTTCTACTCCTTGTCCTGTCATTGCTCTGCTGCTGAGCCCTTCTTTCAAAGCTCAGACCTGTTAAAGGAGGGCAAGGGTAGGATGTGTCTTTGTCTACAGATAGTGCAGACTCCGCTGATAGAGAGCAAGGTTGCTGGGGTGGATGGTTGTAATGATAAGTGAATAACCTCACAGTCTGGGATTCACATTAATTAGTGCACTCAGCAGTGCAGATCTGAATGTGCTCTCTTTGTTATAAAGGTTCTTCAGTCAAGCTGTTCAGGACTTTGTGTTCTCACCTCTGTTACACAGCAGCTCTATGCACTGGTACCTTTGGCACTGCAAGTCATAGATCACGATGTGAGAGCTGCTGGCAACAGCCGGTGCCAGTCAAAGTGCAGCACACAGATTGTTGCAGCCTTTCACCTGCATCACTATTTCCAGCATAGTGTGGAGTGTAGTAGAGCATGTACATGTACAGTTTAATGTGTGTGCTGACTGCATGTAGTACCACTAGCATCTTGGGATGGTTTGGGTTGGAATGGACCTTAAAGATCATCCAGTTCCAACTGCCTGCCATGGGCAGGCACACAAAACTAAATTGCTCAGGGGCCCATCCAACCTGGCTTTTTTACACTTTGCCAGGGATGGGGCATCCACAATCTCTCTGGGCAAGCTGTGCCAGTGTCTCAACATCATCATAGTAAAGAATTCTTTCCACACATCTGATCAGAACCTACTCTCTTCCAGTCTGAATCCATTCCTTGTTGTTCTGTCACTACAGTTTCTGATGAAGCGTCCCTCTGGCTTCCCTATAGGCTCCCTTCAGATACTGGTAGGCTGCAGTGAGATCTCCAGACAACCTTCTCTTCTCCAGGCTGAACAGCGCAAACTTTCTCAACCCCTGTCTTTGTAGGGGGGATGCCCCAGTCCTCTTACAACTTCATGTTCCTCCTCTGGATTTGCTCCAACAGGTCCATGTCCTTCTTAGGCCAGGGGCACCAGGTCTGGACATAATATTCCAGGTGGGGTCTCACTAGAGCAGAGCAGAGGAGCAGAATCCCCTCCCTCACCCTGCTGGCCACACTGCTTTGGATGCAGCCTAGGATACAATTTACTTTCTGGGCTGTGGGCACGCATCACCGGCTCATTTTGAGTTTTTCATCAACCATCACTCCCAAGTCCTCCTCAGCAGGGCTGCTCTCAGTCTTTTCTCTGCCCAACCTCTAGGTGTGCCTGCGGTTGCCATGACACATGAGGTGCAGGACCTCACTTTACTTACACTGACTTACATGACACCCATATTTACAGATACATGCAGGTCCATCTTGGCAAATAGGTACAGCAGGCAGGTCAGCTGAAGAAAGGAGATGAGCAGTGAAAACAAAGGCATTCAGGGCACTATTCTGACCTTGCAGGTAACACTACTGCAACTAGCCAGCCAGCTGGGTGTCAAGGGAAGTAAAGGGAATAGTTAGCCTGCCCCTGGAGATTTAGATGGAGCTGTTTGCTTCTGTGCCTTTTGCTGTTCAAAGGCATTTTCTAAGTGAACTACCAAAGAGACAAAGGTATTTTTTTATCAAACTGCCAGATAGCTTGCTCTGTGAAATCAGTTCGTGGATAAAGCCATGGTTTGTAGATATGCCCATCAGAAACTCAAGCTTTAGAAATTAAAAATACATATGAATTCGTTGGTGGTGTGCGTTTCTGCGTGACTGAGGGAGGAGTGCTGCTCAGGAGCTGTCTGCTTTTCTTTCCTTCATGCAGCCTGGAGCAGAGAAATCTCACCCTGGAGACTGAAATGATGGCCCTGCATGAAGAGCTGGATCAAGAGCGGAAGAAGTTCACAATGGTAGAAATCAAAATGCGTAACGCAGAGCGGGCGAAGGAGGATGCAGAGAAGAGGAATGATATGCTGCAGAAGGAAATGGAGCAGTTTTTCTCTACTTTTGGAGAATTGACAGTGGAATCTCGCAGACCAGAAAGAGGCAACACCATCTGGATCCAGTGAGCTGTGGAAGCATAGACTGTGGGACTTGAGGAAGGGCTTGGGGGTATTATACTGTATCAGGTGGCTGGTCACCTGTCTGAGGCTAGTACTCAACAAAATGTTACAAACCCTTAAAGGAAGGAATCATACATACATTAAGCACTCATATCTACAGTGTGTACTTACCAAGTTATACTTTTTGAATGCTTCATGAGACTACTGTCAAGTGTTACAACTGGATATGTGTATATAAATTTAAAATCCACCTTAGAGCAAGAGATGTATCTGAAGAAATATTTTAATGCAAGTCTTGTATTTAAGCTGGTAAATTGAGATGTTGTTGCAATCAAGCTTTATATAAAGGCTTTTCTCCCTTGCACTTAACATAATAAGCTATTTTTGGCATTGTGTTACCATCAGCTTATTTTGTATATCAAATGGTTTTTTGTTTTTGTTTTGTTACCCCTTTTGCTGGGGAGTGAAGATAAACAGATACATTAAGGTAAATGTGTGGATGGTTAGCCCTGATTTGCGTCGCTTCCAAACAGACAGCAGAATTAAAAAACTGAAGTATGCCACGGGCAAAATAAAGCAATACTGATTTCACAGAATTGATGGCCAGGGGATGAAGTTCCAGGGCCACCCCTGTTGTAAAACAACAAGTGAAGAGGATGTGAAGTCAGCCTAGACTGGGGACAGTGACAAAGGGGTAAGCAGCTGCTTGTTTGGGAACAAAAGTGGGTGGCCAAGTAAGAAGTTGCAGAAGGGGAAAGGGGGAGTTAAGGAGAAGTTAATCACGTGAGCAGAGTTTTTGGTGTACCCTGAAAGAAGCCCTGTGCCTGATCGCTGCAGTTCAGAGCAGGGATATTAACCAGTTGTTCAGACCATATTTGCATCTGACTTCCCTCTGCACTCTGGGTGAAGGTAAGTCCTTTTTGTAGTGCTGGTGAAGGGACACACAGGGAGGTTTAACTGGGGATTCTGGTAGCTTTATCGGTGTGATGGGTATCGAAAAAATAACAAAAAAGAACATGTCCGTGGAACAAGTTTACTGGAGCAGCTGGTGACAAGCAGTAAATAAGGAGGAACACACACCAACATATTCATCACTTGTATTTACAGTGTCTATTAGCGAGTTATCACACTGTCTGAATGCTTGAAGAGGTTACTATCAAGTGTTACAACTGTGAGAGTTCCAGGCTCTCAGCATCACCAAGGGAGCACCGAGAGGGAACAGCCTGGAGCATCACAGCATGCAGAGTGCCAATGGAAAAGAAACAGCAGAGCTGTCCTGTAAATTAGTAATTTTTTTGGCATCTTTAGGCACAGTAAGTACAACCTGTATTTTCTCCACCATGTTGAGGATGTTTGGTTTTAACTTGGGGTTTAGGACTGCAAGCAGTATTATTAGGGAAGGTTGTTGAGACATCTTGGCTTCCCTCTAGTGTCTCTTAAATATATTGCAATTATTTTTTAATTTCAGCTGAAAAAGAAAAATAAAGGCAGCTTCAAATAACCTTCTTGGTTGTAGTATAGATATTAAACAGGTATTAATTTGGTGTGGGAATTACACTGGGAAGTAAACATGAGGTTTTAAATTTCAGGGACATACAGAGCATTACATAGGGTAACATGTGGATACTTCATTTGTCTGGTGAGGTTCAGAGTCCTCAGTCAGGGCAGCTTTTGTACTGATTGCTGTGAATGTATCCAGTGTACCTCCAATCTGTGTGTAAATCAGAAAAAAGTCAAAGAGAGATCAAGATACGAGTTGCATGTTTTACATCAGTTAGCAGCAATCACAACATGTATCCGCAATGGTGAGAGGAAGAAACAGATTAATTCTGATTAAGTATTAGTTAACATTCTGGTTAATTATTATGTTCTGATTAATTATTAATTATATTTTATAATAATTATATATCTGGTTAATTCTGATTTTCAAATTGAATGAGAGACCTTGATAAGTGATGCAGTAGGCCTCACAATTTAAGCAGCATCTGACACCTGTTGACATGACATCAAAGTTTCTGAGATAAGTATTTTCTTAACTGGAATTCTTGTTTTTTATGCTAGATGTACACACTAGTGAATGCTTCTATCAAATTGTGTCTTAGGCAGAATTGTTTGAAGCTTGACTTTGCCTGCATTTGAAGCTTAACTTCATGTTTCAAAAGGTATTTCAGTCAGTTCCTCAAAGAATGTTCAAATTCCAGTTATATGGCTAAGCAGTGACACCCTAATTTCTTGCTTGTAGTCCAGAACAAGACTTTACCTCACTGTCTTGGAGAAATCATCTATATGGAGAGGGAACTTGAGCAGGCACAGCAAACTTAGAAAATACCACTGACAACAGCTGTCCATTCCCATCGTGGTACCCCACTCCTCCTGTGAAATTGCAGCAGCAGTTGGACTGTGCTGATAAAGTTTATTTATGTCCTTTAAATTATCATCTTTTATGTTCCTGTTATTGTCCTAGTTCTTGAAAAGCACAAAGTCCTTGATGTTTCTTACCTTCAGAATCTAACACTTGTCTCTTCTCAGCTGTGTGATACCATTCCCAGGTGGCCCACAACTCAGGTGGTGCTCTTTTCCCTTCAGCGTGTCTGGCCTGTGTGTGAAGTGACCTGCTGGGGAGGGCATGCTGGAGCCAAGTGGCCAGAGGATGAAATCACCCTCTCTCTCATTCAGTGCAGTGGAAAGGGGCAGGATTAATTCACAACATTAAGGTTAATGTAGACTGAGCCCAAATGCTCTGAAAGAAACTATAGGGATTTCATGCAGTGCTTTTGTAGATAAATGTATCTCATAAAGGCAGTTTTTAGGATTCTTAACTGTTGAAGTATTGAATACAACTGAGACAACTGGTTTTATCATCAGTTTGTGTAATGAAACAAGTCAAGTCATTACAGGACAAGGTAACTGTTACCTGCTGCAAGAGAGCACTAAGTTTCAACTATCAATTAAAATAAGGTTAATAAATTTGCTTTCAGCTCTTTCCCACAGGTCTGTGTGCTCCCCAAGTTAATAATCTGTTGCATGAGTTTAGTAGCCAGCTCCAAGCTGAGAATGGCAGAACAGCTCAGCTCTTCTAACACATTTGTCCCTCTGCCTCATGCACAGCCCACAAGAGATGAGGTTTTTGCAATTAATCAGCAGAGATGGTGGGGGAAAAAAAAAATCTCTTAACCTAATCCAATCCCAAGGTTCACATTACATCCCAAAGCACAATTTCGGGACACATGAGAGGGTAGAGTTGAGGGACAGAGAGTAAGAGAGTGATACACACTTCCCACTGTTAATCCCGTCTCCGACCACATCACGGGAGCACTGGGATGGGTGCTCACACCCTTACGTGCCTTTGCACAGCAGACTGGAAAAGTGGCAGACACACCCCATAACTCTTGAGCGTGTTAGATTCTGGTGTTCTGCTTTGAGAAGCTTTTGTCTCCCCTTCTGTTCGTGAGGGTGCTGCTACACATTTGGACACTGGAGTATGCTCTGGTGCAGCAGAATAAAGAAATTTGCTACACATCTTTGCCACATGTTGTTATTTCAGCAACTCAAATTCAGCAACTCAGCATCAATTATCCAAATACAAAAATTAATAAATAAAATGCCATGTTAAATGATAGGCAAAACTAGTCTGATAGGTTTTCATAAGAACAAAGAGGAAAGAAACTTGCTGATACTACTGCTCTTACGATCTGTAGAGCAGTACTTGATCTACTAGTTAAAGTGCTGCTCCAGAAATTTTTGAGAAAGACACAATTTCTTTTAAAAAATTAATACTTAACAAATACTTCTTGTGTAGCATCCCTAGTGGGATGGAACAGAGGCAGGGTAAGGAGAGAATGAATAAGCAGGTACAGTGATTTGCATATTTTGACAGCCCAGTCAAAACAGTGAGTTGCTTCCAGCTGCTCTACATTTGAACATTTCCTGGATGAGTGAAACTCCTAACTAATTTCCTTTTGCTCTGAATTCCCTCTAGAGTCTGTCCATTGAAGAGGAGAGTGTCTGCAGACTCTGTGCCCCTGGCAAATCTGCGAGGAAGTACAGGAGATGGAAAGGGGAGACGGGCAAATAGAAATTAACATGTACTTGTGATGTGGGCATGCAAAAATAGGAGAAACATGGGGGAGATGCGGAAAACAAGGAAGTTAATATTCCTGTAATTGCCATGTGTGGGTGGTAGTAATTTGCCCTCAGTTAAGGGCATTCTTTCTGAAAGCTTGTATCTACAAATGGGTTACTGTAGATAACGTTGTGTTATTCTTTCAGACCTTTTTTGGCTCTAAATTGCTTTGTGGGCTTACACCAGGAGCTGGCTCAACTGTTTCACGAATACCTGCCTTGCTTTCGTTGATGCTGTGTTCTTTCCCATGGGGAAACACCCAGCAAAGCCCTTGCTGTGGGAGTGACAGGGAGGAGGGAGCCCAGAAGGTCGGGCAGTTCCCATGGGTTGTCAGCGCTCGCTCTGCAACCAGCTAATGGCCCTGGACTGTCACGCAGCATCTCTGGAGCGGTGCTGCTCAGGAAATGAGATTCCATGCGGCTGCTCTGCTGATGCAAATTGCCGTAGCTCTGCAGAGGCTTAGGAAGCAGTGGGAGACGCTGAGAGCTTTGCCTGCCAGGCTTTTAGAAGCTGTCATAATGTGTATAATTACAATTAGCGTTGGTGATCTAGTTTTATTGGAAAAAGGCTTGTCAGCAATAAAACAGGTTTCTTTAGTATGCCAGTAATAATGGAGAGTGCAAAAAAAAATTTTGAGGCCAGAAACATGATCATGATGCAAATATATTCCCTGTTTTTTTCCCAGAGGAGTCCAGGATAATGAGCTTTATATGCAAGACAATTCCGCTTCTGAATCTTCTAAATGCAAGAACGGAAAACCCTTTCTACCTCTGTGTGTTAGTCTCTTCATGTGAAAGAGGTTTAACGTGATTAATGTTCAGCAGCACTTTGTGTTTAAAATACTATTATGAGCATGGTTGCAATTTTTTAGTGTACGGTATTTAGGAGGGGACTTGGCTTGGGGCCAAAAGAGGTAATTTTGAGCGCCAGAATGTTTTCTGTTGCTCATATGACAAAGGTGCAATCTTGATTTCATTTTTTTTAACCTTAAAAGTTTACATTTGCTGAAATGCAGTCTGCAGTTCAGTAAAAATAGTAGTGATTGTTGCATGTAACCACTTGCAAATTTCATAAAATCTAACAAAAAAATGTTCTACAAATAATCAGCATTGCTGAATTGCACATTCTGTGGATCAGGATGCATGACAGAACCTGGATTTTGGCAGAGCAGGGTGACAAACATAATGGTGTTCCCACTTTTGACCTAGACTGAGCACTCTGGTGAGGTTTTCCTTAATATCCTCTTGCAGCTGTGTGCCTTGTGTAACAGTGAGACCTTACTCAGGGAAGAAGTTGTATGTGGAAAAAGTTGCAAATTCACACCTCCCTCATTCCATAAGAGTTCCCATGAGTAGACATGCCTTAATACTAACAGTGCACGTGGCTAATGGATATATTTGTATAGTTCAATGGTATTAATAGTGAGTGTATCACAATTGACTTAATTTATATTCTTCTGTCTGACTGGAGGGACCTACATCAAAGGAGGCTGAAATGGAACGTAAGCAGGGTATGAACCATGGCAGAAATGAAGCATCTCTGGAGGCAATTCCAAAGGCCATTAAGAGAACAGTTCATGAACTATTAATGCCTATCTGTGCTGCCAGCTAGGCCTGTTTTTCCCAAGGCCCAAAAGCACACTAAGCTATTAAAAACCTTGTCTAACAAGGAAAGAGGTGGAGGCCTGCTAGTATGTACCCAGGAGGATATGCTGAGTAAAGATGGACAGCTTCGGAGGTACTGGAGCCAGGGGCTGGGTAGCTTTGCAGTAGTTTGCAGGACCAGGCACACGTCCCATTTGAGGTTCTCCATCCCCAACCCAGCCAATATGCCCAAGTGGCATATTTTAGGAGTAGTTGTTCAGGAAATCTTTTTAGTAATGGCCCAGGAATGCTGAGAAGAATCAGGTAAACAATGGACTGTGTGTCTTTGTCCAGAGGCTGCAAAGTGACACCAAGGAAGTGAATGTCAGGGAAGCTTTCTTCCTACCTTGGGAATGTGTATTCTGCTTGATCACACAGCAGAACTTTGTTATTCTTGATGGGACGTGCGTGGCACTTGCTTTGCCTGACAAAGACAAGTTTCAGCTTCAAGGTAGACTTCAGAACTCCTGCTAATTGCTTTGGCTCCAGAAAAGGAAGGACATCTTGAAAGTCTTCTGTGAAACTTGATGGCATTCTTGGCAGTGACCATTTCTACCCTTATAAAAATTCCCTCTTGGACAACTGTAAATATCTTTAATATCTTTCCCCACAGGGTCCTAATAGCCATTGCTAAAGTCTTCCTGGTCTTCTTTTCACCTACTAACTCAGTTGATTTCTAGGGTTTTTTGTGGACCACTAAGAACCCAAACCAAGTATCTGCACCACATAGCAGAAAATTACTAGCCCTTGAAGAAAAGCAGTCACAGAGGAAACCTTCAAATATAGATAGCTGTGATGCCAGTCCAGGAAATGAGTGTTTGGATAAACCCCAAAACTTTGAACTTCTCATATGTGTATACATTTTAGGAAGGACTGACCTACTCTATTGAAATTATACGGGCTTATTATTAAGGAGAAGGAAAGTCAAATAAATCACAACACCAGAACCTGCATCTTATTTTTAGATGCTTTCTCATGTGCAATTCAAGTGTTTGACTTGGCACATAAAACTTGTTAAATGTGTGAATTACTAGTTTTTGTAACTGACATAGTGGAAGGAAAGGATGGTCTCATGCTCTGCAGTCTCAGTGAGAATTGTGCTTTCAGAATAACCGTGAAGGATGGCAATGGTTTCAAGCTGTAAGGACTTCTTTAGAGGAGGAGTAGAAAAATGCACAGTGATGTATAAACAGATATATCTGTATATAAACAGATAGTACTCCATCTGTATCTGAAATGAAAAGTGAGATTTCCTGAGACACATATAACAAGACATTTTATTTTTTCCTATTTGACTTCAGTAACTACAGCATTTCTTGCTTGTACCCATCTATTCTTACTCAGAAGCTAAGGTTATCTGGAGCAGCCATGATAACAAATTATGTTACCAGTGAGGCAGTTCCTCTGAATAGTGATACAAAGAAGAAAATCCTCACAGCCTTTATTTAATGCACATTAGGGAGTCATTTTTGGTAGCAAGGGTCTTACCATGGGTTCTGTGCCTCTCCCTCCAAATCTTCAATCAGTGCTTACACACCTGTTCTTGGAGTGCTTTGTTGGTCCTTTAGATCAGTGATGTGTAAATATAGAATATTAAGTTTATCTGGAGCTACTGCAGTCTATAAATATTCAAGTGTCTGCTGCCAGTTTTGTGGATGTAAGACTCACGTTGCCCTAATGGAAATTATAAATTCAATCACAAATGAGGAGGACTTTCGAGAGACACTTAAGTGCACTGAAGTATTAGATATCTAACAAGCAAAAAAATCCTAATAAGAAGGAAAATAACTGTGGCTCTTCAGCTCGTTCTACAAGTATTCTTTCTACCACCATGTATGTGCCACTGTGTGTTCAGATAAACGGGTGTTGCTTATGTGGTTCCTTCAATCTCTCTGGAAAGGCAGGCAGTTCTCCTCTATGTCCTTCTACCTGGAAAAGAAAAACGGGGTGGAGCCTGGTGTAAGAGAGTTTGCCATGTAAGGACTGATCCATGCCTCAACATTCTCCACTGAGATACCATTTCAGTCTCTCTTATTCAGTTTTTAATTGTGTGGCCACTTCATTTTTAACCTTCTTATGTCTCCTTGTGCCTTCCGGTGACTAGGAGAGTTGGGATTCAGCCATATTCCTGCCTTATCACCTGTGCCAAGAGGTTTTCAGCAAATGCTTTTGTAAAGGGATTTCATTCTGCTAGCTATCAAGTGTTGCAGTAGGTGCTTGTAATGCAGTGTTGCATAATAGTTTGACTTCTTCAAAAAGCACATTGTAATGCAGGTTTTTAATCTGGATACCAGTGTCACTGAAGGATAACAACAATTTCCACACTGTGAAGCTTCCTGAGGCTACAGTACAGGTTCCTTTTAGCAGAGCTCATGTGCCAGTAAACTTCAGAGCTGTTAATTACAAATCTATTGAAGGTTTATGGGAGTACATGTGATCATATCTGATAAAGCCTACATCTAATCCTGACTTGATGGGTGCTGGTCACAGACACTTCACGACTGCCATGCTGGCATAGGAGTTTAGGAAGCACACTGCTGTTTAGAAATAATTCCAGTATATCTTGAGCAGCATTAGGGATCTTCTGGGCAGCCAGAGAAGGATTATTGTTTTTATATATTGAAAATTCTCCAGTTTAATCTGTTTGGATTACTTAATGGGAGACAGGAAGTGGGAAAAAAACTGGTTTTTTAAATACATGTAACCCCTTTATTATTAAAAAAGTGAACAATAACTTCTGATTATTCTCAAATCCAGTAAGTGTTCTCCTCACATGGCATGTATCAGCATGTAGTGGGCAACATTCATCACATTTAACAAATCCATTGAAAATCATCAAGTGCCTCTTAGTACTTGTCATTCAAAAAGCATGCCACATTGCAAAATTCCATGCATCTGTGGAAAGTCAAGTCATGAGTTAAGTTTGGAATTACTAAAGGCAGCACTCCAAGTGAGCTTTTTTAGTGATCACCTCTTTTTATCCTCCTGTTACCTTTATATCTTTCATTATTCCTGTTGTTTCATTACTTGGCCATCTGATACACTTTTCCTATGCAAAAATTTACTGGATCGGACCAGTCTTACTGTCAGAAATCCCTCTTTGCAGGTTCTTCTCTCCATTTTGCAGTAGGTTTTCTGTTAAATCATGTTACATCTCCTGTCATCAAAAGCATGTTGAGAGTTCTTTTCTGGTGCCAACAGTTTTCATAAGGTGTTAATGCTAGAAAGAAGAGTCCAGTAATAAATGTGATGCAGAACACCTTCCCTGAATTGCTGAAGAAGCCTTTCTAGGGAAGGTGTTTACTGTTCAGCTCAAAGACTCACCCACTGGAATATGGGGAGGAAATACTGCTTTTTGTTTGCTTGTTTGTTCAGAAGAAAGGAAATTGTGTTTGCTGTTACAACATCTAGCAATGGCTGCTATGTGAACTGAAATGTGAAGCCTCTCAAATGGAAATGAGAATTGCAGTCCCAAACTGAGCCCCCATGGCTAAATCTTTTTGATCTGTTCATTAATTACCCATCGCTGAAGGAGATTAGAGCAGAGTTCAAAGCTGAGAAATACGCAAAGCAAAATACTGTATTAGACAAGAAAAGTAACTGTAAAAAGTCTAGTTGAGTTTATTGGGATCTTGCTCTTAGGAAAATTTCACCAGCCATTCTAGTGAAGATTCCGTTTCACTAGCATTCCTGCTCTAGAAAGTTTTGGGGGTCTCAGATGTTTGTGTATTGTGCATTTCAAAATATGTGCTGCCAAATTTAATTTAGCATAAATTAGTTTTTTTATAGAATTAATTCCCTTCTGGAATTTATTTATAGCCAATCATAGTTCTGCAGGGTTGGGGTGGACTGAAGCTTTAGGGGTTGAAGAAGCCCTGGAGTTTGTAATTCCTTCTAGAGTTTCTGGAGGTGTAAAGCTGTTGTGGTGCATCTAACCTAAGTTTGAAGATAACAACAAAACATTACTTTAATTTTCTTTGCAATCCATAAAACCAGGCACAGGCCCCCAAGCTTCTAAAATCAACTTACAGATGAATTAAGATACTAGTCTTTCCATCTGTGATTTCTGGTAACCACAGGTGAAGCAGGACTATACAAAGAAAAGATAGATTGCAGTAAAAACCATACAACTCAGCCTTTTATGATATCATTTTGCCAGAAAAAAGAAGAATCAGCAAAGAAAGCTAGCAGTGAAGCTGCAGACAGTGAAATGGTTTGCAAAGATAGTTTTACTACATAATCCCATTGGGCTGAAACCAGCCAGCCAAACAACGAAAACTTAAAATCGGATATCCTCACTGTGGGATGGGCAAGTGAGTCCATTAAGCCGTGATTCATTCTTGGAGATAGTTTTACAGTGCAAAGGATGCAAATCCCACATACTCCAGCCTCTCTTCTAAATGAAGGGCATTGGCCTAAGCTTGCACTTACTGAATTGACTTGAAATACTTTTAACTTCAGCTGTGGAATTCCCCAGTCTCCTCTTCCCCAAGTCAGGAAGGGGTTGGAGAAGTAGAAAAACAGGGGAGTGTAATTTCTTTGATGCAGACCTAAGTTCTCCCTTCCTTGTCTCCTGTAACACTGTGTTTCCTTAAGTTCTATAATTAATTCAGTTGTGAAAACAGGAGTATGTTGGCCTGAGATGCAGTGTAAAAGAACATCTTACTTCCTTATGAGTGTGTTTCCTGCAAGATTAAAAATGCTGTGACTTATAAAGCTTCCAGAAAGGAATCCCACAAGGAAGGATTAAGCAGAAAGATGTTCTAGGGTGTTCCCTGCTATAATGAAAAACTGCTGTAAATACTTGACTAGAATTCTGAGACCACTGGAACAAGAATTTAGGGTGTTTGGGTTTTTTTTTAAGGGAGAGTTAATCTTTCAGTTAGTGAAGGCTGCATCGGCTAGAAAAGACTAATGGACACTAAATGGTTTGAGACTACTTGCAAAAGAAGATTTTGTGAGCCACGGTTGAGAGGAGGAAATGCTGTTGTCTGACCAGAAATTCCTTCCCTCCTGCTTGTGGAGAGATAAATATAGACTGGAGGCAGGTGTGGAATGGAATATGTCCCTGGGTCTTGGTGGGGAAGAGCAGATGAATGGTCCGAGAGCACCACAGGCATGGCAGGTGCAGGTTGGTGCTGCTGCAGGGCTCCTGCTCTGTGCGCTTTTAAAGGTGGTTGGTACTTCAAGGGACACTGGAGGAGAGAATTACGGTTAGTTCTTAAAAGCTTTGACAGTACAGTTTGAGAAACAGCCTGGGAGTGGGGAATAAGGATAGAAAATAGTACTGAGGACCACATCTCTAGTGAGGTAATACTACCTGCCACAAGAGAATGGATTGAACGGCCGGCTCAGGTAGAAGAAATCGAGGCCAGGGCCACGGGTGAGCTGATTTATCCTTGCAGCTAATGGAGTGTGGATGTCAAAAAGCTCAACCAACTGCTTGGGATCTGAATGAAGTTTTTAAAGTTTATATATATAGATATATAGATATATGGCATATATAACTTCTTAAAATGTAAGTCTTGCTCAAGTAACTGAGATTTATTTCGAGGAACTGAGATTTAAACTTTGCATGTCTGTCTGAGAGCTGTGTGTTAATTCTTTATCACTTCTATACTAACAGAGGAAAGATTTCTCAATTACCCTTTTTTTCCCTAGCCTTTTTAACAAATGCTCTCTTAGGAGTGGAAATATAGCTTTTTTTCCCTTTGATTATTTGCTCATCTGATATTAGGATTTGTTGGGGAAAAAAATACAAAGGCATAGTTTCTAACTCATAATGTGCTGCTTACTGACAACATACTAATGAGTCTGCAAGCAAATTAATTTTCCCTACCTGTTCTATTTTTGAGTGTTTGTGTGTTCATTCAGCAGCTGGAATTTATGGCTGAATATGGCAGCAGTACAATAGAATTTTTTCAGGTTAAGAGAGTTATGTTTATTGTCTCTTTTGATGGAAATAAAATAATTGACCAAGCCCCCATCTTATAAGCTGTGCTATGATATAGCTAACTCAAAAGAGGTCAAGATCTTTCTCTTGAAACTATTTATATTAAAAAACAAAAAAAAAACCCAAAAAACAAAACAACAACAAAAAAACCCCAACCAAACACAAAACCCCCACCAAATCAAACAAGTGTTTAGTTTATCAGGGACATGTTTTCCAGTCCAGAGTGCAGAAACCATTAACTCAGGGCTACTACAGCATCCCTCAAGTGCCACAGGATGGCAGTCTTTCAGAGCAATGCATTGTTATCCCGTGGAAATGTCTCTAATTTGTTTTCTGCCTGAAAATTGATGAGCGTTCTGGTGTACTTCTTTGTATAGAAACCACTGTCCAGCTGCATCATATTGTGGGGTTTTTTCTGGATGGTCACAGAGCTTTAAAGGTCGTTCTCTGTAGTGCAGCCTGCATTTTAAGCATGAAGCTGAGATTAAAAAACAAGGGCAATCAAACACAAGTGTGGAATTCTGGGCTTTCTTCTTTAACCTATGCTGTGCTTAACAGAGTCTGGAGGGTTAATCTCTTTTTCCTCTTGCAGTCATGGGTTGCTCTGGTTCGTCACTCAGATCCTTCAAGTACTTTCAATGACATTTTGTTTAAGGAGAGAGTGCAACCTTAAAAAGTACTTTGAATAAGGACAGCCATTACTGTAGGTGGTATATGTGGAAAGCAGTTATTACTGTTGGTTGTTGCAAAAGAGATTCCTGCACGTGTGCAGGTCTCTAAGATTACCACAGACAGTGAAGGAATGGTGTTCAGATGGAGCTGCATCCATAAACTCTGCAGGACTGTATGACCTCAAAATTTATACAACTTTAATACCCATATAAAGAATTAATCAGTTCCACACGAGTTTGCAACTGTGTTCACAGGACAAAAATTGCAAACATTTTCTTTAATCTTTAGATAAGGTTCCTTAGTACGTGATTGTGATGTCAGACAACAGCTTTGAAGTTACATTGATGATTGCATCAATTGTGAAAACTCAGTCTTTATGAAATGAAAACGATTAGATACTTCCACATAAATCAACAGAAGTACCAGGAATTGAATTCTGTTCTGAAGCAGCTGCCTGGGGCACATCAAAAAATGTGACCAGAGGGTTGAGTGAGATAATTCTCTCCCTCTACTCCGCTCTTGTGAGACTCTACCTGGAGTGCTGCATTCAGCAGATCTAGATTAGATATTCAGAATAAATGTGTTAGGAGGGTGGTGAGGAAGTGTCACAGGTTGCCCAGAGAAGCTGTGGATTCCCCATCCTTGGAAATGTTCAGGAACAGGTTGGATGGGCTCTGAGGAAGATGGCCTTGGCTATGGAAGTGGCTAATCTTTAAGGTCCCTTCCAACCCAAACAATTTTGTGTTTTTTTATATTGGACCCATACTTCATTTCAGGGCATCAAGGCACCTTGATCTTGTAATTCCCAAAGTTTTTTTTTATACGTATTTTGTCTACTAAATACACAGCAGTCTTAAAAAACCCAGAAAGTTTTTTTCCTGTTACAGGGAATGACAGAATATTCCCAGCTGCTTACATTTGCTCCAGCAGGGCATCTTCCTGTTGAGTAAACCTTCCTTCAGAGGCCCATGTGAGCACCTCAGCATGAGGGTGCAGGACAATGTAATGAATTTGTGTATTCAGCAGGAACTTGTTGCCCACAGCCAACCCGTCTGTGGTGGAACCTGCTTGCCATGGGTTCTAAAATAAGGCAATTCTTTATGTTAATGGGGATCAGAGGAGAAATGGGGTCAAATACACAATGGTAACATATAAAGTTTTCTTGGGCTTCACGGGGTTATTTTGATTGAGTTATTCTAACCACAATTTATGAGCCAAAGTCTCAATTTGCAAAGGGTTCAAATATAGCAAGCACACTCTGCAAGCATAGACTTGCAGTCATAAAATCAGAGTCTAGGTTCACAGCAAACAACCAATACTTTATTAAAATAAGGACATCAAAAATTAAACAATCTCAGAATTTTTCCCATTATTAACATTTTCTGTGAAGAAACTCTCTCAAATAGAGATGACTGCTTTTATGCTTTGCCAATTCAGTTATGCTAATTTTAGATGTAATTTTTTCTTTTCTCTGTTATGACTGCTATCTGTGTTGGGATGTGTTTCTTTCTGTACTTTCCTTTGTGATTTGTTTTCAAAAGGTCTGCAGTTTGAAGAGAAAATGGAGTGAAACGTTCATAGGCTGCATTGGAAGTCAGGCAGCACACTGTGCCATGCTGTACCAGTATTTGGGTTTTTATTGTGTAGTTCTTGTTTCAGTTTTGAGGAAAGATGGTAACCTAAGCTGGGAAGATGGTGTTCTAGACTAAGAAAACAGTAATAAATCTCAATATTTAACCCAAATAGGGTGAAGCTTGTGCTGCAGAACAGTTCTGTGACCCTACAGCTTCTACCGCACAGAAGAGCAGGACCTTTTAAAACTGTGAGGCAGCTGCTCTGCCTTCTCTATGGTGATGATTTTCCAGATCCCCAGCTCACCTACCACCCACGTAGGAAGGTGGTTCACAATTTATGTTGCACCACAATTACCAACAAACCACAAGCCTTTCTCAGCTTCCAAGGCTTTGTAAATGCACTCATGGGTCACCTGAGAGTAACTGTACAGGCAGGATTTTCTACCTTTAACTTCCTGCCTCGCTAAGAAAAAAGCTTTCTCTCAGATGAGGAGTATTCTGACGGGGGGATATTTCTGGCCCAAACTTCCCCCAACTCCTGCTGCATGAATCCAGGTGCTGCATTCCCTAGAAGCACTGATTAAGTGATAGGAGTAGGACCATTTTTCACATAACTGAATTGCTTTTTTCCAAGCAGCTCAGACACATTTTAAATGACTGGTTCAGCCCTTTGCTTACATGATCAAGAGAAGGAAAAAATGAGTCATCTCATTTTGAGAGCTTCTTCACAGAAGGAGAAATTCTGCTGTCCTAATGGGTAGTGTGTATATTATCTTCTGTGGACAGGCAAAAGAAAAAGAGGAGTGATAGAAGGATTCAGTGGCTGGGATTTTTTCGTAATGTGAGGGAGCTCGAAGAGAACATATGAGAAAAGCCAGAAAGGTGCTATCAGAATCACTGTTTTTCTTTCCTGTTTCTAAAGAATTTCATGTAATGATGGGTGACACAGTCTATCCTATAAGGTAATACCAAGCTACAGTCTATCCTAAAAGTTAATATCAAGTTGGTTTCCCCACCCCCCACAGTGAGTGATTAGATAATACCTTAGTACAGTACTCTCCAGTCTCCTAAGAAATGCAGGGTAAGTGGATATTTGATTGCTTTGAGAGATATCCTGGTATGTGTATTGTGAGAAACCTAAAAAAAAAAGTAGAGATTGAGTGCTCCAAGGAGTCAGATAAAAAGTATTAATATTAATATAATTTAGGTTTAAGTAAAAGGTAATCACATATTTCTCATTTACTTTAAGAAAATAGCTTATATAAGTAAATTGGTAAGTAGCTCTCTATTTCTTTATTACAAGTATTTTTGTGTTTGGAGCACTCTCTTCAAATCTTTAACAAATTCCTCACAGAGCAGTAGTTCCCTGTTTCCCTTCTGAGAGATTGGAACTGCAAGGAGATGCCACGGTCTGATTTAGGATTGAGTTGTAGGTATTAGCCTACAACTCAATAATTTGCAAGTAACCTGTATATGTAATGATACCTGTTAGGCAGAAACTGGAGAACCTAACTTATTTCTTGCCACTGTGTGGAGAAAAAAAAGGAACCCCAAATGCAGCCTTTTAGTTCTGGAGATATTATCCACAGCATTACAAGTGTATTGTACCTGGAACATAATTAGCCTATTAAAACATTTTTGAAGGACAAATAGAGATCAGTTAATTTAAGTGGCATTTAAATCAATCTCTGCACAAGAACATCACCTTCAAAAAGCTCTTAAGAGTCATGCAGATATTTTGCTTTCCCTGAGTTGCATTTTAGTCAAAAGCATAAACAAATGAGGACCAACTCTGTTCTTGGGCAGGACTTTATGTGGTCAATAGCTGCACTACCATTCAGTTTCAAGCAACAGAACTAATAGAGACTGTAAATTTATTTTTTTCCCCTGTTCAGATTAAGAAGAAAACCCCACCATGCTTCCATTCACAGTGGAGAATTCATTTACATCTGGCACTGTCTACTGATATACTGCCAATTCTTTCTTAACATTAGCTTCACTTGAGGCATTTCCAGTGTCAAATATGCAACTGTAGACAACTCTAGGAAAACAATTGGTGGAGAGTATCATTCTCTCTGAGCCTAATTTGCACCTTAATTAACTGTGTGTCTGTCCATAGCTGAGTGTAGTCCCGCTCTTTGACAGAGCATGAAGTGCTATGGTGTTACAAATAAATAATGCAGTCTTCTGCAGGATAATGCACAAAGCCAGCTAATGCTTATGAGACTCCAAAAACATTTTTACATCACCAGTTGTATTCTGGTGTTTTCTATGAACTATGTTTTCTAGAACTTGGATGGTGTTATGATTTCTGCATCTTGAAGAAGGCAGCAAATCAAGGTACATATTCAGTCCTTACTTCACTGTCTCAGCTCTTGTAGGTGCTTTTTGCTAGTAGCTCACTGTAGCAGGCAAGAGCTTGTGTGCACATTCTGTATGATAATATGGTGCCTAGTTATGCTGATTTTTGAGTCAAAAAAGGTCTTACTAGGACCATGCTTCGTGAGTAGAAAGCAGAATTTTTAAGGTTACTTAATTAGTTTGGTATAATTGTTTTTTAGATTTCAGTTCCACGTGAAAGCCAGAATGCAAAGCGGGCTGAAAATTGCCACCTCAAGGGTTTCTGTGCAGGCACAGCATGGTGAGGCACACCATGGTGGTGACAACACACCTAGGTTAGAATAATAAATTACCAATGGTACTGAAGTTGTTGTAGCTGCGCTGCCTTGATGAAAAGATATTTTCCTGTGTTACAGGTGTAAAACTGGTGTGAGGAGTGTGGTAGGAAAGTTTTAAATTAGAGACTGTAAATTTATTTGTTGTTGTTTTGTTTTTTTGGGGTTTTGTTTGTTTGTTTGTTTTTGGGGGTTTTTTTTGTGCTTGATAAATGCCCTCCATAGAGAAAGTGCTCATATTATTTGGGCTTTCAGGAAGTCACAGATTATAATAAATAAACTTTGCTTTTAAAAAACAAACACAAACAAAAACACCACAACAACAACAACAACAACAACAAACCTCCAAAAAACCCTTTAGGTTCTCCACAATAAGCAGTTTGTGATACTTTAAAAAACGTGTGTGTCTCAACACACAGGGCATCCCACAGCTGAGTTAAATGGGAATCTGAGCAGAACATTATCCCCCTTGCCTGCCCTGAGGTCAGATACTCTTGAGAGTTTTCTCTTTTCCTTCTTCACAAGGGCTGGGGTTGAGAAAACATTTGGACTCAGGAAAAGCTTTCCGTGGGTCCTCGACATAGAAGAGCATTGTGATTTTTTTGCTATGACTTTTAGGAAAAAACCCTCAACAAAACAAAACCCTGACTTTCTTAAGGTGCTGACCACATGGTTAATAATGACTGTGGTTTTACTAAGTGTTATAAAAGAATTAGTTGTTAGATTTGTTAATTTTATCTGGTGGCATTCTCTGAGATACTCTTTGTTTTGTATCTTGGTCTGTATGTATTCCACAAAAAAGTTCCATTCCCGATTATAGAGAAGATAAATTATTTATATATTGGTTTTGAGGCTTTTTAGGTATGATTATATCTTCCTTTATAAAACTGTTCTGTTTTCTGGTTTGTGGATTTTTTTTTGTTTATTGCTGTCATAGTCCTGTTGCATGCCAATTCCATTACTGTCTGTTTCATATGGAGAAGAAAGTTTAAACTTTTTTCAGTCCTATTTCAATTGTATGGGTCTTGGACTTTTATAGGTTTATCTCATTAAAAATTTGTGTTTTGTATTAATAAGATTTATTGTTGCTTAATTTTCCCTCAAAAAAAAAGTTTTCTTATATCTTACATATTCATTCTAATCCAAAAATAATTTGTTTTACTAAAAATAACACAATGTGTTTTGAGGAACTTGACCCCAAAACTGTGTCATTTGGGAAGAAAGTAGCTACCAGAGATGGATGGGATTTCCTATTCAAACCTTTAAGGGACTGCTTGGTTTTACTGATAGGCAGATGTTCACAAAACAGTATTTTCTGTAAAACGTTTCTCTCTATGTGCAGTGATTTTTAAATGAAATTTTTGTCTTATTTTAGAGGCAGTGCAGCAGTTAATTTAGTCAGGCCCCAGCAACACTGTTTTGTTATGCCAATATAATTCTGCAACGTCGACATGCAATAGCATTAGTCTTATTCTGAGATGTGTTTATTTTTAATCCCTGCTATTATCCCTGAATTTTCAGGTTTCCAGCCTGCTTATCAGTTTTCTTAGAATGGTCTTGGGAATCTCCAGGTTTTGAAAGAAGTCTGTTCCATAATCTGTCTTTTTATCCTGCTCAGTTAGCAATTTAAATGCAGAAAGAGGAACTGCTTCTACTGAGCCACCACAAATACAATGAATTGAAAACCCCAAACAACCCCACAGATAATCATGTGCAGGTAAAATTCACCTAGAATCTTGCTATTTGGGTAGGTTTGCAACTAAAACTCTCTTTTTGATTGTTATTATTCCCAGCATAAAGTTGGAGCAAAGAGATTTTTGTTTCAGCAATGTGTACTTGCCTTGTATCTGCATTAGTAAATAAGCATGAACACTTACCATCCTGTCAGTATTTACTTGTATGCACACTCGACAGACAAAAGTGCCTTCTGTGGTGTCTGTAACACCAAATACTTTGTCCTTGAGGCTGACCTCTTGAAGTAGGGTGGTTATGAACGTGGGATTGGATACAGCAAGGGCTAGTTGATCAAAACTTCCCTGCCTAATCCTGCATATAAATTGTAGGGCTGAATGCAGCAGCTCCCATGTCATCCATGGGTGTTGAGATTTGTGAGTCCTATGCCTCCACCCACCACAAACTGTAGTGTGAAGGATTCTGCTGCTCCTGAGAGAATTTGTATGTAGCTGGCTGTGAATCTCTCTGGCAAAATCGATTTGGGCAGAGTTGAAGATAAATGAGAGCCTCTTGGCGATAATGCATTTATTAAAAGCTTGCTGTAACAGTTTCTTCAAATAAATACATACTGTTGAGCATGAAGACTAACCAAGTAAGCCCAAACTCCAAACACTTGCTGTTCACCCATGAAACAATGAATTTTAGTTCAAAGTTCTAGGTAGATCTGGTTCTGTTGGCTGTACTCCCTGTTCCCTGTACAAGACTTTTGCACTCAAAAAATGGAAATGGCAATGTGCCATACACCACATATTAAAATTGCACTGTTATAAAAGCAAGGGAAAAAGCACTTTGCAGTGCTTTCACTTATCATTTAGTGCCAGCTGGCAGTGTGGGATTGGAAAGGCTATTGGTTAGTCTTTTATATTTGGTCTTGCTTGTTGTGGGATAAATAATATGTCTGGCTTCCCTGACACCTTTTATCTAGGATCTTGAACTGCTTCAACTCTGCCCATGAATGGGAAGGGTTTAATTAAATAGGCCCTTTGCAGGTGTTCTATTATACAGGCTTGTATTACACAGTTTCTCTACATGGCTGGGCTGATATGCACACAGGTTCTGGTGCCAGTGAATCTCTGGAATGCTGCTTGCAGTGTGCAGCCCTTCCACTGATCATAGTCAAAACTAAATGCAAAGATGAAGCTCCGTGTGCTCTAGAGGTACAGGCCCCAGCCTATGCAAAGGAAGGATTTTTTTTTCCACTTAAATAACTAAAATCTTTAAAACAGAGGCCTTGATGTTTTCACCATGCTCAAGAACTGCCTGTATTGAGGAACACCCACAGTGCCAGTAACTCGGTGAGCAGCTGCAGTGGGAAGTGCAGGCTGTGCCCTGGGTGAGGGGGAATAGCTGGAGCCCCAGGCAAGGGGCTGTGACCTGCCAAGTGTCACTGCTGAATTCAGTGGGAGGCTTTTCCGTACTTTGTGTGTGCCAGAGCCTGTGTGTTCCCTCAGTGCCTGGTACGGAGCAGTGGGATGAGCAGGTGTGCACAGACCCGGGGGTCTCACATACAGCAAGAACTAAGAGGTGTGTGAGAATAGAAGGGTGATGACAGCAGTGTTTCAATGTTATCAAATTTATCTATAGATCCCCTTGTTTGTATAGAGCATGTGTGTGTACAGAAAGACAGTAGAGAAGTGGGAGAGTTTGTGGTGGAACTGCCCCACTTTCCATGCTGTGCTGGAATTAAAGAACAGTGATGCAGGCAAGCTTAGACCCAAGGGAAAGCTTCTTTTAATACTAGTTGTGGTGGTGTGTGTAATGTACTATGCAGGAACATCAGGGAAGGTCTTGGAGACCTCTCAGTGCTACCAGGTGACTGTTGGCATCCAGCCCAAAGCTGATGTGCAGTCACAGCCATATTCTGGAATACCTGGGGAAAAGTAGAAACCTGGAGTCTCTCTTCTCACAAGTGGAAGTCAAATTATACTTTACTCAGCCGTAAAGAAACCTTTTGATTTGTGTAGGAATTAGAAAAGTTTATAACATGTATATAATAAGATCATTGGAATATAAATATGGCTTTAAAATGATGGTTGATCCCTTGAAGTCCTGCTTGATGCCCCTGCCTATAGCAGGGGAGGAACTAGATGATTTTTAAAGTCCCTTCCAAGCCAAAACATTTTAAAATTCTGTGATATAAATAGTTTGGAACCTGAAATAGAAATCATTGTATCTTCAATCTAATTCACTGTAATCTTTACTGACTTAAGCGCTTCTTCCCCATGTGAAACTTGTGCAATGGGGGGAAAAAAGACTTGCTCATAATGGGCAAAAAATGATTTTGTAGTGGATGGTTGCATTGTCTCTCTGTTTAGCTGCCTGCAAAATGCATGCCTGCAAAGAATTTGAAAGAAAAAAATTACACTGTGAACATGGTTTTCTATAGTTTTTTGTGGTTTTCTATAGTTTTTGTGGAAATTGAGCATATAACTTGTATAACATGTCATATAAAAGTAAGGTGATGCTTTTGCTAGCTTTTTTGTGATATTGGTGTCTATATAGAAAGCGCTGCTCTGTATGGATCTATATGTGAAAAATAAATTATAATGGAAAAATTAGCCATGTTTCTCCATGCATTTTCTAGGAACGAAAACCAAAAAACGATAATTCATGCTTATTTTTGTATAGATCCGACTTTTCATGAAGAGATGCAATTATATAAAGAAGGCTGCACATAACTGTGGTGTTTTCTGTGAAGATGAAAATGGACCAGCTCCTCTTGTGGTACGTTATTACTGGCAAAAAACAATAAGCATTGCTGAATAAAAATGGCCTCTCTGCCTAGAGAAATGTTAAGTGTCACAGAAAGTGACTTCTGGAATCCGTATTTCCAGCATTTTCTTTTAGGCACCAATGTTTCAGTCTTGTGGAGGTTTTAATTTCTGTGTTAATGTCTGTGAAAGGATGGAGAGTTACACAAGGTTTTTGTTCACAATAAATCTCTCCAGTCCCGAGAATAACCACTGTAAAATAATATTCACTCAGTTGATCATGTCAGAGCAGGCTTATTCTGATGAACTTTCAAACTACTTTCAAGGTATCTAACATAGGATATTAGCAGTTTAAATAATCTAGATTCAAGAGTGTTAGGGTAGATCTAAAAATACCCAAATTTAGTATTCCATTTATACTAAGTCAAGCCGATCATTGGAGTTAAAGTTTGTCTTTGTTTCTTTGTTGATTCTGTTATCCAAGGGTCTGATTTACTCTCTCACACTCTGAAACATCTGAATCATCTTAGTTTGTCCAAGGCAAACTGCTTAAATATTGGGGTCACTGGGCTGAAGGAAGCAGTCTTGTAGCTGTTGTTTGTTTATTCTGTATTGACAATAAACATTTTACTTAAAGATCTTTCTTTAATAATATTGGGGAAAAAAAACCCCTCAATTAGCAGGAATAATGAAATTCAAAATGTTTGCTTCTTTTGGAGATAATAAGTTTTAAATGAAGGATGCAAGCAAAAAGCAGAAGGGATACAGAGAACCCTATGAAAGGGAACAATAGGATCTTTTTTAAAATTTATTGGTTTTTATTATTTCACTCAGGCATAGCACATAACCTAGGGCAGGAAGTAAAGTATTTGGTAATAACTGTCACCTGGTACCCTTCATGAACACATAATAAAACTAAGAAAATGGTATCCAGTCTGCAGCAGTTGGAAACCATCAGATGACCTGGACCACACCCACAGTACCGTGTATCTAATATTTGTTTAATAGTTTTGATAAATGATTCATCTTCTGCTCTTAAGAGTTGAGTTTTATTTTTAAAAAAGGAAAAAAAAAAGAAAAAAGCTTGTTTGAAATTTTGAGGCTGGTGTGCGGCTTATCCCTCATCTCCACTTTGCTGTTCAGAGCAGTGGCTAGAAGGAGAAGTCTTCACCATCTGTGGGTTTTAAACGCACAAAGCTGTAAAGTCTTAGCACTTCCTTATCTTGGCACCTGCAATTCTGTGCCCTTCTGTGTGTATCTGATGAGATAATCACCTATGTCTCTCTTAAATGTAGGGATTGAGAAATAGGGTACAGCTGAAAACATTCATATCAGTTAAACTGGGCTCTCTGTGGCTGCAGCTGCGAATACTTTATTTAGGAAACGCAGCAGAGAGAGAGAGAGAGACGTGAAAGGCAGTGCCTGCCATCTTAGTGGCTTTGCAGATTCAGTACAGGTCGGAGTTATTTTTGATGATCCAAAAACTGCTTCTCTCTGCTTAAACAGTCATAGGAATAAACCCAAGGATTCTCTTTTACCCCTTTTGGAAAGCTGCACAAGTGAATATGGAACACAAGCCCTGCGAGGAATGACTGAAGGAGCTGGGGTTGTTTAGCCTGGAGAAAAGGACACTCAGGGGTGACCTCATCACTCTCTACAACTTCCTGAAAGGTGTCTGTACTCAGGTGTGGTTGGTCTCTTTCACCAGGCAGCAACTGACAGAACGAGAGGACACAGTCTCGAGCTGTGCCAAGGGAAATATAGCTTGGATAGTAGATATTTACAGAAAGAATGACTGGAATGGTCTGCCCGGAGAGGTGGTGGAGTCACCATCCCTGGATGTGGTTAAAAAAAGATTGGATGTGGTTAAAAAAAGACTGGATGTGGCACTCGGTGCCATGGTTTAATTGAGGTGTTAGGGCACGGGTTGGACTTGATGATCTTGAAGGTGTCTTCCAACCTTGTGAGTCTTTGTGATTCTGTGAGTTATTTTCCCTCTGCTTTCTGTTTCTGACTTTGGGGTTTTGCATTCACTTTGGTGCAGTGAATCCAAGCCTGCCAGTGCCTGGAAAAGTGGTTATGCCACTGAGCTATAAGCTAAAAGTGCTGCAACTTCTTTCTACTGCACTTCAAAAATAAACAGGAGCCCTTCTCTGGCCATTCAAAGAACAGCTGCAGGCACCCAGGATTGTGAGAGGAGACCTAGATGTCCATGTTCTGGAGGGAAAAAGGAATTTGGATCAAGTGCAGTGGAAAATGTTTCCTCTGAGATAACTAGCTGGTTGTCATCCTTCACGCCTGCAGCTTGAGATAAGCTTGGCTTGAACGCCTGTTCCTCCCCAGACATCGCACAGGAAGTGTTGGATCACTACTCTGAGATTTGGATTCCAGCCAAGGGAGCCACAGGCCTGAAAGACAGATGTGTCAATGGGCCACTCTTAGGTATGCAGCTTTCTCACTGAGCCCAGTGGTTTTGGAAGAGGCTCTGTAGTAAACGTTGGATTTGGTGAAGTGATCTGGGGCAGTTTTGAGGTGGCTATTTATGGCACATATTGAGTACAGTCCCCAGCGTGAAGGTTTCGTTATATAGCATTTTGTCCATCTGTTCTGTGATTCTTTTTTTTTTTTTCTTTTCTCTGATGGGAAAGAAGCTAAAATTACTTTGGAATTTGTTCTTCTTCTTGCTGCTTGTCTAAGGGGGAAAGTGAAGTGAAATGTCCTGACTTTAATAGGAATTTCATGGATTGGCAAATCTTTCTTTTCCAGTTAACATTTGAAGAATTGGGGTTTTTTTTTCCCATATCTTTTTTCCCCAATCCTTTCAATGCCAATTGAAAAAAAAAAAAAAGTTATTGTTATAAAGCTTTGCTGGGTAACCACTAAAAATTAAGATTATTAAGATTTACTTCCTTTTGGTATCAATTTACATGTTACCATTACTGCTGTCAGTAAAGGTAACTTGCTTTTATTTTTCATGATTTCTTAGCACAAAACCTTTGAACAAATCTCATTTCCAAGAATCTTCTGTGTTAATGAGAGAACCACTTCAGTGCAGCAATGCAGGTTATGTGATTCTTTGAGACCTGTTGGTTTGAAGATATAGGCAAAATATATTTCTATCCTAAAGGTAAAAAAAAAAAAAAAGCTGACCAGATGCAGAGTTCAAAGCAGCTTTGAACTTTTTATAACAAATGTTAAGATTATACCCGCAGAAGCACTCAAAAGACAGCACAGCTATTTCTGTGCTGAGGATAACAAATATGCTTGCAATTGGAAAGTATTAAAACTTTATTTAGAAAAATCAGTTGAAACAAAGATAAGCAGGCACTGTATAATTTCTGTTTGTGTAAACTTGATTAATTGAATCTGTGCAGTGATCACTGATGTCCAGGCTAAATATATTTTCGTTGCTGTCATCTATGGTTTTGTTTCCTTCAAAAGGCTTTCTCAATAAGTTCTGACTAATTCTATTGTTTCATAGGAATTTCAAGTACTTTGCTTGATTTCAGGAATTAATTTACAAAGAATTAGAAGTTCCTTTCCTGTGAATCTTGCCATTTGAGAAAAAGGTGAATGTGACACTCCTCATGTAAAGGTGCAACCAGCTCAGAAGTGATGCTATTAACAATTGTTATATTAAAGTATTAAAATTAATGTTTTTTAATGCCTATAATGCCTTTCATCCCAAAGTCACTTTAAAGAAAATGTGTCAGCCGTCACGTACTGGATGGTTTAATGCCTTGGTAATAACTCTAAATGACACTGTGTGAGGATGAAAGAGCTTCACTGATTGACAAGCATTCATTGGGACATGTGATGCTTTGTTTTGGGAGGAAAAGTACCGTGTTTGAAAGAAATCCATGTCAAGATTACACCTAGAATCTGGGATCAAAAGCAGAGGAAACAAAAGGTCTTTCATGGGTGCCTTCCAAGCCATAGTTTAATGTTGTTATCTTGCTTCATCTGTCTGTGATAACAATGGAAAGTAAGTGGAGAGTGTAATAAATTGCAGCTTGACTTGCAGCTGACAACAGGCAGCTGGCTGGTGTGGAATTGATATCCAAGGACATAAGGAGCCCAGATCGGGTGTAGAAATGCAGATACCAGTGGGATGTGAAATGCCACAGAGGATTCTGTTTGTTATCTGCATGCTAGCTCAGGAGGGATGTGGTTCTCCTTGTTGTCCAAGCCTGTGTAGGTTGTCTTGGACTTCAAATGGTGTCTCAAATATCATGAGGTGCTCATGATGAGATGACAGAATCATGCTCCATAAGATGAAAGAAGTCCAGCTCACACAAGAGGGTTGTTTGGATTCAAAGTGTATGACTTCCATAATGTGTTTGTTTTGCTTGAGTCCAGGGCAAATAAGACAAGTCACTGAGGGGAAAATGCAGGAGAGAGACCTGCCAGGTAGGTGTCAGTAACAAGTGTTCTCTGGCTTTTATCCTGGATTTCAGCTCAAGTGAAATAAACAGAGGGTGTAACTGGAGTTTGTAGTGGCCCTCAATAAAAATCACTGTAGGTAAATCCATCCCACAGTATGTTAATTCTTTGGATTTAAATACAGAGACCCTGTGTTATTTTCTTCTCTAAAATGGCCAGTTGCTAAACTATGATTTCGAGCCTCTCTTTCTCTCTTGAAGGCAGATCTTAGCATTTTCTGCAGATGCTAACTTTGGTTTTGTTTTTTATTTCCAGCAGTCAATGTTTATTTCAGTAGTTATCAGTCCTGAATTTCTGAACTTTCTTTACTTCCTTATTACTTAAATAAATAGGAATAATATTTTTTCCCCTGGAATATTTCACCTCTTCCCCACCATGAAAACCTACTAGGATGTTGCAGTCCCTCTGCAGTAATGTAATTACATCAGTCATAAGAATAATTCTTGAGATTTGGCTTTTGCAAACTATTCTCAGTCAGCAGAAGTTGTTGTCTAAACCTGTAAACCTTGAGTCAGGTTATGGTCTTGACTTTCCTGTTAGCAAAAATAATCCAGTATTAGACTGAGTCCTGCCAGATGCTTTTTGGCATAAATTTCAGAACATGGTGGTAGTTGGTTTTTTGTTTTTGTTTTTTGTTTGGTTTGGTTTTGGTTTTTTTTTTTGTTGTTGTTGTTTTTTTTTTTTATTTTTCCAGCTTCTACTAAATTGATATTGCAAATGCTGGCTGTAGATTTTTCCTGGTTTACAAGATTACATGACTGTCTGGATCAGATAATTTATCCCAGTGTAGGAAAACAGACACTGATCACACCATCTTTCTATTTTTTCAGTGAGGTAAGAGATTAGGATCCTTATGTTTCTCTGGTCTTGGCAGGATTTTCCTGAGTGTATAAATTTTTGGGGGTTTTGTTTTTTCTTTTTTTTTCTTCTAGCTGTTTCTGAAGCATTCTTTGCAATATGGCAGGATGAAATGAAGAATGCTGAGGCAGTGAAGAAAGGAAAGGGCTAGAAGTACAAACAATGCCTAAGTGGAATGAGAATGCGTGGAAAACATGAATAGCTCTGTTATATCTGAGCTATTACTTCAATTCTATAATTGAAATGTGCTGCCTTGGAATTATGCTCTTTTCACATCTCTGTTCTGCACCTTTGGGCAATTATGGAGCTGTCGAGCACAGCCAGTTTGTACACTGTCCTCACTTAGCTGCTGCTTTGTTCCAGAATCAATATTGAAATATGGTGTTTAAAAGCGTTGCTTTGACAGACCTGCAGAATGCTGTATGAGAGCAGCATCCGAGCACGCCGTGGATGCAGCAACCCCAAGGGCTTCATTCTGTTTGTCTTCAGATGTGTCTGCTGCTTTGTCCTGGCAAGCAATGTCTGAGTGGGACCTGACATTGCGTTTGTACCCATTCTAATAGAGACCTTGGGTTACATGAGTTGTGGGAGGAAGAGGAAATGTGGTTTGTCCAGGTGGTTTCTCAGGCCTCATGCCAGCCTGTGTAACACAGAGAGATGGAGGGTGAGCTGCTCCTGCTGAGGTGAAGCAGCCAAGGCTCACTTGGGCAGTGTTGCCTCAGGTGAGAAGGGTTCATGCAGATGCTGGCGCAATACACACTCTCTTGCCTTTGTCCAGTGTTTGAGAGCATCATGAGCATTCCTGAGGCATCAAGTGTGGAAAACAGGTGTGGTGAGGGTAATTTTTACATGCTTTGAGAACATGTATCTCATGTACGTTGCACTGGGTAGTTGCCCTACCTTATCTTGCTGTGTTTTGCTGTGAATGAATTTTCTACAAATCAAATGAAAGTTTAGGTGTTCTGCTTCTTTTTAACTTTAACGCTGGAGTCCTTGGGGCTAGTTTCTGTTGCTGTGAGCTGCAGCCTTTACAAGTCCCTAGTTCAGTGAAACCTTTTTGACCTGTTTCTTGGGTCAGGGCTGAGATAAAATGCAACATCCAAAAAATGCTTTTCCCATTATGTGATCATTCTGCTCCCGAAGGGAAACAAGAACACCTTTGAAATCATGTATTTGGAAGAAATACTTGAGGGAACCAAATGCACAGAGGCAGTCAGCCCAATTGCTTTTAAAAAATGATCATGTACTGCTAATTCTGACATTCTGTAATCTTAGTGTATAGTCTTAGTTGGAACTGTTTGGTTTCCTTGTGGGAGCAGAGACTTGCTTATGTGCAAGAAATGTGTAATCAGGACTTGGTAAGTGAAAGCATCACCAGGTGAGCTTGAGAAAAAAATCGATGAGTTGTCCAAACTCTTATGTGAGAATTAAATTTGAGAAATTAAACAATTCCCAAGCAAGTAATGTACCAATAAAGATTTTACAAGAAAACACAGTATATTAAAAGCTTTTGAAGCAACCCAGGAACCAGAGTTTTCAGTAGCAGAGGAGGTTGAGCCATCTCTCAGCAGGGTGCTGAAATCCATGTAGTTCACTAAATCTTCTAATGCATTTTTTCCCATTTCAGTAAGTCTGTGCAACTTTGAATACAGTGTTTTTTTTAGCCAAGAGAATTATTTGCCCCATATCTTCTAAATCCTACCTTGGGGACCATATTATTGTCATGGTAACATAGCCAAAGCTTTTACTGTTAGCTCCAGATAGGAATCTGTATTGTTTCAAAATGTATATTTGGAGCACAACTTACTGAAATCATCAATATTTATACAGCAGATAATATCTTCAGACAGGCTGGACACCATCTGTCACAGGCTGATTTAATTTTATGGTTGTAGCAAATTGAACTGTCAGTGTGGAATTTTTCACAGAAGTCAGCTGGAAGTGTGTCATAGTTTTCAGGTAAACCTGTGAAACGTTGTAAATGATGGTTGTGAATTCACGTTATGTAAATGGGGAAAGTACTCATTTGGGGAGGGATTGGTTTCTGTTTGTTTGCATCCTGAAATAAGTTTAAATTCTGTTTAGTCCTCTATTGTACTGGAATCAGTTATAATTGAATCCATAATACAAGCCTTATGTATCTCTGCAGGGAAAATTGAGCATGAAATCATTTGCTCTGGAAGAATTACTGAATACAGGAAGTAGCAATTTTTAAAATTAAATAAGACTTGAGCAGTTCATGGCATTACCTTCAGATGGCAATTTAAAATTAAGGTTGTTTTCTTTTTCATAGTAAGCATTTGGTTTATGGCACCTTTAGCATTTTATGTAACGTTTTATATCATTAGAACAAGAAAGCACCCATGATGAATTTATTCAAAATTATATTAGTTCATTTTAAGGTTTATTAATTTGCTAGAGTTTTACAGGACATGAAGCCCTGGACAGCAGGCAAAGCTGTTTCAAAGATGGCAGTGGTATTATTGTGTGCTGAAGTTGTTCTATTGATACATGTGTCATTAAATAAGTAGTAAAATATTTTTCTTAATGATGCCGTAATTGAAGGTACAGATGAAATAGTTTCTTGTACAGTAAAACAGTCCTGTTTCTCTAACACTTTAGTGCTTGAATTCAGTTCATTCACTTTACTGGAATAAGTACTTAACAGTCCAGTTTTGTACATCTAGTTTACTGCTAGTGAGATATATGTGCATCTTGCTGTTTCATGTTTATGGGCTTTCTTTCAGGATGTCATTTTTCTAATGATGAGTGTAAAAGCTTGAACCCTTCAGGTTTGTGTATTCATGTGTGTGCATTTGTGTGCAGGTTGCTCCTGTGTTAGTGCCTGTGTTGTTGCTGTTCAATGCATATCTGCTAATATTTGTTTTATCCTCTCTTAGATCTTGATTTAGAAATGAATGGGTAATGAAAAGCACTCTTGACTTGTAGAGCCAATTTTTCTGAATCTCCTCTTGTCCTCTACTTCATATAAACCAGGATTTCAAAATCTAAAATAATACATTTTGGTCAGGTAGTTGTTGGATTTTGTCCTTGTTTGTACAATGTACAAGCAAGTGATTAGTACAACTCCTTAGGTCACTTACTGTTCATCAGTCTGTCTTTTAAGTATTCTTCTGGTGCACCTGTTGTGCTTGATCCACTGTCTCTTTCACTTAAAACCCTCCTTGTAAAAAATTAATCAGCTGGACTTGTCCAGTAGCTGTGCCCTGCCCTGTGATATCAAATACCAGATTTTGTCTCCAATTCCATTTTGTAATTGCAGCATCTCTGTGTTGGTCAGGCCTTATGAAGTTAAAAGGAAGGTTTAGATTGTGCTTTTCCACCTCAGAGTTACACAGGAAGCTGACATGATGCTGGTCATAGTTAATCCTCCATCTCAGTTTAGTTCTGTTACATTTGTCCACCTGTATAACAAAGTTAAAGAAATCCTTGAGGTTAAAGTGTACATTTCTCCATGGTATAGCAGTGAAGAGATAGTGGAAAGAAAGGGGTTTAAAGAAGGATTATTGGAGTATGTGTAGCTTTCTTAATTTTTTAAAAAGACTTTCTCAATCATTGGCATAATAACAATATGGAAAATATAATGGCTTTAAAGCCCTCTTGATGGAGATGGACACAAAATCCAGATTATTATTTCTTTTGTCTCGGATAAAGTCCAGGTCAACCTTCATCAGTATTTTTTCCTTGAGTATGAGACTAAATGAGAGCAAAAAAGGCATTGCAAATGTTTGGATTTTGTTAAAAACTATCTGAGAAGTTCAGTACAGTGGAGGGTTGTATGGCAGACAAATGAGAGCTCCAAAAAAAGTTTCTTATATTGCATCCTCAAGCTTGAAAAATAACTTTGGAGCAAAGACACTCTTGCATTTCGTGTACAGTGGGTACATACCTGGGGAGAACAGTAGTGGCTGGTTCCATGGAGATCCTGGCACACACCCTCACTGTTCCACTGGAGAGTGCAATGTTGCATCAGACTGGAATCATACAAAACTGTGGCTGAAAGTGATGTTGAGAAATCCCTTACTTCTGCTCTGGCTGTAGCACTGACTTGGGTGGGAGAATTTGTTCAGAGATTGGTTTGTTGCTTTATGCCTTAAACCATTTAGATGCTTGCCCACTAGGATTTTATTTTAGTGGCCTTAATTTAATGTGATTCAGAACAACATGACCCCTGAAAGGCAGGCAGAGCTGAAGAGGGCGGGTAGCAGCTCTTAAACCATCAGGGTTTGCAACCCACTGCATTAAGCCCTCGCCAATTTCAGATCCCTTTAATGTGCTGGATTGCAAACTCTGGCCATTCAGGAGTTGCTACATTCAGCCATCCATGCAGCAGGCTCTGGGAGAAATGTGCTCCCAGCATCTCTCATGAAAATCAATGACAGAGGTGCAGTCTATCTTTCATCTCCTGGGCTACAAATTGCATCCAGAATTTGTATTTGAAATGAAATGATTTTTGTACTAAGGACAGCCAACACTGAATGCTTTCGAGACACAAAGAGGAGGTCCAGGAGCTTAGCTGAAATTAATTTAGTTGGCCATTAATTGTGGTCTTTGTAGCTAATTTTGTGCTGTAAACATCTGATCCCATCCAGTCGACCTTAAATTTACACCACACCCACTTCTGGCCTTACCTGTCACAGAGAGTGTATCCACCAGTTAAAGACTTGGGCAGCTATTCTGGGAAACTGGTGCCAAAAATGATTTCTTTAAATTGTTTGATGCCAATCTGATGCACTGTGTCAGGCCATTACAGTGTTTAGCCGGGGCCTGATTCCATTTTTGTGGCATCTTGGTGTATCTTGGCCCAGCCAGTAAAGCATCTCAGGAGGGCACTGTAATCACCTGAGATGAATGTGGAGGGAATTGGTGTTGAGCTGAAGGAAGCAGCATCCCTTGATGGTGAAAAGAAGCGTTTGAAAAACCACTGTTTTCCATTAGATACATTATTTCAAGGCCAAGCATCCCAATTATACTCCAAAGCTTGTCACTTCTGGAGTAGCCTAGGCTCTTTGTTTCCTCTGTTTCTTCAACCCCACTCTTGTAATTACATCAGAAGCAGCCACTTTTAATCTCTTCTGACCAGTAAGTGGTCAGTTAATGGTATTTTCAAAGGTATTTTCCTGATTCACACAGTAGAGTGGGGTTGTTTTGGTTCTTTTGGTTTTTTTTGGTTTTTTTTTGGTTGCTGTTGGTTTGGGTTTTTTTTCCTAGAAAACTTAAATTTATTGTATCCTGAATGTTTATTGTAATGCAGAAAAATATGTATGGGTATAGTTTTAAGGGGGAAAAAAAAACTTCAGAGAGGTATTTTCATTCTGGTATTTTGCCTAAAAATAGTGAATTGTTTAAGAAGGCTGATACTGAGACTGGTAGCTTGACACATGAGAAGTATCTGGCTTATTGCTTATTTCTACTGTGCAGGTGTTTGTGAACTGCGGTGAGGGGGAAGCCCTGCTGTCCTTTGTGCCTCTTCTTCAGTGTCACCAGGGCACTGGTGACAATGGCAGGACATCTTCACACCTTCTCTTAGTCATGTGTAGAGTGTGGGGAGGACTTTCTGTGGTGATTGTAAACTTGTGGTAGAGCTGCTAAGTAAATGGGGAAGAAAAAAGAGACAATGTGTGGAAGTTGGAACTACAGAATTTTTTCTTGCTTCAGCTAAATATGTTCAGACCTTCATGCATGTATATGTGTATGCAGGAACAACACATGAATCAAAACAAAAACCTTCAAGCTCAAAAATAAGAACATGTGGGCAAAACAGGCTAATGGAGAAAGGGGGGTGGTATATGTAGACAAGAATGGGCAACCAATAGCTCAGGGGCCCATTGCAGCCATTGACTTTGTCTGTAGTTTGGTTAAATGGTTAAAATGTTCATATGTCATCCCATATGTCAATGTACAGGCTGCTACAGGCACTTGGGTGACCCTCAGAAAAGCGAAAGTTACCCAGCCTGAGTTAGGTAACCTCTGTGTTCAAGTTCCTGGTCACACAGGACTGTTTGGGCCAGGGTGTGGTAAAACCTGTGGAATATTCAGACCAGTAGCAGGAAAGCTGCAGTGAGTTCCTTGGTGGTTTTTTCGACCAATGAAATTGACATACTGAATATAATGGCTTGTTTATTGAACAGGTATTTTTGGCAAGATATAATGTCACCATAATAGGAGGAAAGGCAAAAAGGATTTGGATTGTTCAGCCTCGAGAAGTCTTTGGGGTGACCTAACCTATGGCCTTCTTATAAGCTGAAGGGAGCCTGCAGGAAAGATGGAGAGGGACTTTATACAAGGGCCTGGAGTGACAGGATGAGGGGAAATGGCTTCATACTCAAAGAGAGCAAGTTTAGGTGAGATAGTAAGAAGAAATTCTTCACTGTGAGGGTGGTGAGGCACAGGCTCCCAGAGAAGCTGTGCATGCCCCATCCCTGGCAATGCGGAAGGCCAGGTTGGGTAGGGCTCTGAGCGACCTGGTCAAATGAATGATATCCCTGCCTGGAGGTACTGGAACTGGATGATCTCTAAGGTTTCTCTCAACCCAAACCATTCCATAATTCTATGATAATATTTCTGACTAGCTCTTATCTCAGCCTAAATCTCATGCAAGTGTAGTAGCCTTCTACTTTCTTAGCTGTTTAATGTCAGAAGAGAGGAGACATCCTGCAGTTTGATATGTGCAGAAGAAAAGTTATCTGCTCAGTTTTTAAACTTGAGGGCATCAGAAGTCATCACCAGCTCTGCTTGGTTCTGTGAGCAAAAGTTGCAATAGTTCCTCTATAGAATTTAGAAGGGGGATTTGTGTGAGTCTAGCAGTGAGCACAACATATTGCTAGTGGGGGATCTTTAGCAGGTGCTTGGGCTTCTGAGGGACTCCAAGAGTTGCACTGCTTGTTCATTCGAGCAGTAGCTCTGTTTAATAGCTGTGAAGGAGATGTGTTGCAATTTTAGTTGTTTGTTTGTTTTTTTTTTAAATCCTTCTCCCAAGCGTGAAGCTTGAGTGAATTTTAAAGATGTGTACAATTTTTCATGGTGATGGGCATTTATGCCTCTGTACAGCAGCTGATGTAAACAAAAGAGCAGATCCACGCTGCTGTTACCACCTTCCCTCTATACTGCAGATGTCTGAGCCGCTGCTGCTGCTGGCGACTGCTACGGGAGGCTGCTTCCCTTTGCAGGCTGCTCTATCCCCTGATTCTCCAGGAGATACCGTGGCTGTGGCTGCAGATTAGATTTTTCTCTCCCTCCCCCTGCGAGACCTCTGTGTGCTTTGACGTCATGTGTGCTCCTTTCAGTTGCCATAGCAGCCCCATTCCCCAAGCTCTCTGCCTGTCTCCTCTGGTAGGTTCCACAATGGTACAGCCAGCATCACGCTGCACAATGGTTTCCAGGCAGTGAAAGAGCGTGATTCAGCAAGCCACTCTTCCCCCGCCCCCCCCCCCCCCCGCCCCCCCTCCATCCCTTTCCTTCA